>JARUPV020000261.1:0-64788 GCA_030347415.2 Decapterus maruadsi | reverse complement strand
CAAACCTTCTGCGTTGGACTCCCCTCTTCCCCCGAGACGACATATGCGAATTGGTAGAAATTACTTTTTGGTCCAAACCGCTGGGCTTTACGAATGTTCGAAAAACTGTCTCGGCCATTTTCTCCAAAACCACTGGCCCAATTTCAACCAAACCTTCTGCGTTGGACTCCTCGACCCCCGAGACGACATATGCGAATTGGGAGAAACTTGATTTTTGGTCCGGAACCACCCGCTGGGCTTACGAATGTTCGAAAACAAACTGCCTTGGCCATTTTCTCCAAAACCACTGGCCCAATTTCAACCAAACCTTCTGGGACTCCCTCGACCCCCGAGAAGACATATGCGAATTGGGAGAAATTTGATTTTGGACCGAAACAACATTTTCGCCAAGCCAATGTTCGGAAACTGCCTTTTCTCCATTTTCTCCAAAACCACTGGCCCAATTTCAACCAAACCTTCTGCGTTGACCCCTCTTCCCCCCGAGACGACCTCTGCGAATTGGTAGAAATTTGATTTTTGGTCAGAAACCACCCGCGGGGCTTACGAATGTTCGAAAACTGGCTCGGCCATTTTCTCCAAAACCACTGGCCCAATTTCAACCAAACCTTCTGCGTTGACTCCCTCGACCCCGAGACGACATATGCGAATTGGGAGAAACTTGATTTTTGGTCCGAAACCACCCGCGGGCTTACGAATGTTCGAAACTGCCTGCCTTTTCCATTTTCTCCAAAACCACTGGCCCAATTTCAACCAAACCTTCTGCGTTGGACTCACCTCGACCCCCGGGACGACATATGCGAATTGGGAGAAATTTGATTTTTGGACCGAAACAACATTTTCGCCGGCTTACGAATGTTCGAAACTGCCTCGCCATTTTCTCCAAAACCACTGGCCCAATTTCAACCAAACCTTCTGCGTTGGACTCCCCTCGACCCCCGAGACGACATATTCGAATTTTGTGAAATTTTTTTTTTGGTCCGAAAACACCTTTTTCGCGGGCTTACGAATGTTCGAAAACTGCCTCGGCCATTTTCTCCATTTTCTCCAAAACCACTGGCCCAATTTCAACCAAACCTTCTGCGTTGACTCCCCGACCCCCGAGAAGATATGCGAATTGGGAGAAATTTGATTTTGGACCGAAAACAACATTTTCGCCGGGTTACGAATGTTCGAAAACTGCCTCGGCCATTTTCTCCAAAACCACTGGCCCAATTTCAACCAAACCTTCTGCGTTGGACTCCCGTCGACCCCCGAGACGACATATGCGAATTGGGAGAAATTTGATTTTTGGCCCGATAACCACCCGCGGCGCTTACGAATGTTCGAATACGGCCTCGGCCATTTTCTCCATTTTCTCCAAAACCACTGGCCAAATTTCAACAAAACCTTCTGCGTTGGACTCCCCTCGACCCCGAGACGACATATGCGAATTGGGAGAAACTTGATTTTTGGTCCGAAACCACCCGCGGGGCTTACGAATGTTCGAAAACTGCCTTGGCCATTTTCTCCAAAACCACTGGCCCACTTTCAACCAAACCTTGCGTTGACCCCTCGACCCCCGAGAAGACATATGCAAATTGGGAGAAATTTGATTTTGGACCGAAACACCATTTTCTACGAATGTTCGAAAACTGCCTCGCCATTTTCTCCAAAAACCACTGGCCCAATTTCAACCAAACCTTCTGCGTTGGACTCCCTCGACCCCCGAGAAGACATATGCGAATTGGGAGAAATTTGATTTTTGACAGAAAAACCCGGGCTTACGAATGTTCGAAAACGCCTCGGCCATTTTCTCCAAAAACCACTGGCCAAATTACAACAAAAACTTCTGCGTTGGACTCCCTCGACCCCCGAGACGACATATGCGAATTGGGAGAAACTTGATTTTTGGTCCGAAACCACCCGCGGGGCTTACGAATGTTCGAAACTGCCTTGGCCATTTTCTCCAAAACCACTGGCCCAATTTCAACCAAACCTTCTGCGTTGACTCCCTCGACCCCGAGAAGACATATGCGAATTGGGAGAAATTTGATTTTGGACCGAAAAACAACATTTTCGCCGCTACGAATGTTCGAAAACTGCCTCGGCCATTTTCTCCAAAACCACTGGCCCAATTTCAACCAAACCTTCTGCGTTGGACTCCCCTCTTCCCCCGAGACGACATATGCGAATTGGTAGAAATTAGATTTTTGGTCCAAAACCGCCCGCGGGGCTTACGAATGTTCGAAAACTGCCTCGGCCATTTTCTCCAAAACCACTGGCCCAATTTCAACCAAACCTTCTGCGTTGGACTCCCCTCGACCCCCGAGACGACATATGCGAATTGGGAGAAATTTGATTTTTGGTCCGAAAACCACCCGCGGGGCTTACGAATGTTCGAAAACTGCCTCGGCCATTTTCTCCAAAACCACTGGCCCAATTTCAACCAAACCTTCTGCGTTGGACTCCCCTCGACCCCCGAGAAGACATATGCGAATTGGGAGAAATTTGATTTTGGACCGAAAACAACATTTTCGCCGGCTTACGAATGTTCGAAAAATGCCTCGGCCATTTTCTCCAAAACCACTGGCCCAATTTCAACCAAACCTTCTGCGTTGGACTCCCTCGACCCCCGAGACGACATATGCGGATTGGGAGAAACTTGATTTTTGGTCCGAAACCACCCGCGGGCTTACGAATGTTCGAAACTGCCTCGGCCATTTTCTACAAACCACTGGCCCAATTTAAACCCAACCTTCTGCGTTTGACTCCCCTCGACCCCGAGAAGACATATGCGAATTGGGAGAAATTTGATTTTGGACCGAAACAACATTTTCGCCGACTTTACGAATGTTCGAAAACTGCCTAGGCCATTTTCTCCAAAACCACTGGCCCAATTTCAACCAAACCTTCTGCGTTTGACTCCCTCGACCCCGAGAAGACATATGCGAATTGGGAGAAATTTGATTTTTGAACCAAAACAACCCAAAACCACTGGCCAAATTTCAACCAAACCTTCTGCGTTGGACTCCCCTCGACCCCCGAGACGACATATGCGGATTGGGAGAAATTTGATTTTGGACCGAAAACAACATTTTCGCCGGCTTACGAATGTTCGAAAACTGCCTCGGCCATTTTCTCCAAAACCACTGGCCCAATTTCAACCAAACCTTCTGCGTTGGACTCCCATCGACCCACGAGACGACATATGCTAATTGGGAGAAATTTGATTTATGGTCCGAAAACCACACGGGGGGCTTACGAATGTTCGAAAACTGCCTTGGCCATTTTCTCCAAAACCACTGGCCCAATTTCAACCAAACCTTCTGCGTTGGACTCCCTCGACCCCGAGAAGACATATGCGAATTGGGAGAAATTTGATTTTTGGTCCGAAAACAACATATTCGCCGGCTTACGAATGTTCGAAAACTGCCTCGGCCATTTTCTCCAAAACCACTGGCCCAATTTCAACCAAACCTTCTGCGTTGGACTCCCCTCGACCCCCGAGACGACATATGCGAATTGGGAGAAATTTGATTTTTGGTCCGAAAACCACCCGCGGGGCTTACGAATGTTCGAAAACTGCCTCGGCCATTTTCTCCAAAACCACTGGCCCAATTTCAACCAAACCTTCTGCGTTGGACTCCCCTCGACCCCCGAGAAGACATATGCGAATTGGGAGAAATTTGATTTTGGACCGAAACAACATTTTCGCCGGCTTACGAATGTTCGAAAACTGCCTCGGCCATTTTCTCCAAAACCACTGGCCCAATTTCAACCAAACCTTCTGCGTTGGACTCCCCTCGACCCCCGAGACGACATATGCGAATTGGGAGAAATTTGATTTTGGACCGAAACACCATTTTCGGGGCTTACAAATGTTCGAAAACTGCCTCGGCCATTTTCCCCAAAACCACTGGCCCAATTTCAACCAAACCTTCTGCGTTGGACTCCCCTCGACCCCCGAGACGACATATGCGAATTGGGAGAAACTTGATTTTTGTCCGAAGACCACCCAAGTGGGCTTCACTTAATGTTCGAAACGTTTGGCCATTTTCCAAACCACTGGCCCAATTTCCAACCAAACCTCATGCACTCCCTCACTCCCGAGAAGACATAATGCACTGTGAAATTCTGATTTTGGACCTAATGTCATTTTCGCTGGCTTACGAATGTTCGGGAATCCTAAGCCTCGTTATTTAAAAAACCACTGGCCTTAATTTCACCCAAACCTTCTGCAACTTCCTTCGACTCCCCGAGACGACATATGCGAATTGGGAGAAATTTGATTTTTGGCCCACACACTGTGGCTTATCAATGTTCGAAACGGCCTCGGCCATCTTCCATTTTTTCTCCAAAACCACTGGCCAAATTTCAACAAACCTTCTCGTTGGACTCCCCTCGACTCTCGAGAACGACATATGCGGGGTGGGAGAAACTTGATTTTGGTCCGAAGACCACCCGTGGGAGCTTCTGAATGTTGAAAACTGCCTTGGCCATTTCCTCCAAAACCACTGGCCCACTAAACCTTCTGTGTTGGACTCCCTCGACCCCCGAGAAGACATAGCGAATTGGGAGAAATTTGATTTTTGATTCAAAACAACATTCTTTCGCCAAGCTTACTTATAATGTTCGAAAACTGCCTCGCTTCATTTCTCCAAAAAAACCACTGGCCCACTTCAAATCAAACCTTCTGCGTTGGACTCCTCACCCCCAGACCACATATAATCGGGGTAAAATTGATTTTTGGCCCGAACACACTGGGCTTACTTAATGTTCGAAACGCCTCGGCCATTTTCTCCATTTTCCAAAACCACACTGCCACCTACTGGCATGATATATGTATGCAGGCACACACGTATATACCACATATCCCTCTTTTTTAAGAATAATTCCTCTCACGCAAATACAACAGATAGTTAACATTTAGCTGTGTCAACACTTCAATAGTAACCAATCCTGCATAGTACGTAATTACGAAATAAACGAAACAACCTGAAATTAGCTTCTGAAGATCTCAATATTACCTAGAATCTGTAAACTACTTTTCAGCATAACACTTATACATCACCAACAGTGACACATTTGTACTTTCATAAATTTTCAAATTTCCTGTAATCTCGTGCTGATTGTAAAGAGCTTCACGTTGAAAAATATGTAAATTTGAACTGTCCATAACATCATAATTTGTGAACATGTAACAGTCCATACTTCAAATTGGACACAGGTAACAGTCCATAAATCACATCACATTCTGCCCCTTTTTTAAAAAGACAGGGGTCAGGTAGCAAAACCTTCCAGCCAAGCAGGCGGCTGAATCTGCCTGCGACTCCGCTGGAGCCTAGGAGGCGGTTGAGCAGGTAGGGGCGTCTGAGGAGGCACATACACATCCTCAGGCCGTACACAGGTACTTGTTGTGTGCACCTCAGGGGAGGGGGGACTTGCAGGGGACAGGTGTATGGCGTTCCATACTTTACCATCAGAAAGTTCGTAGGTTGCCAGGCCTTTCCGAGCAACAACACAGAGGGGCTGTGTGAACTTGGTGTGTCCTTTCTTTATGATTCCTGGTTTCCTGATCCTAACATAGGAACCACACTGAAACTTTGGAGACTGTGCGCCACGACGTTCATCCACATAGCGCTTTACTTTGGCTTGTTTCAGAGCCACAGTGTCTCTCACAGCTTCAGGCTGAACGGATGCACGAGGCGAAGCAATGCCTTTGATGTTCAGCTTGGTGCGGAATGGGCGTCCATGCAGAAGTTCAGCAGGGGAGACTTGAGTCAGTGCATGGGGAGTTGCTCGATAAGTGAGGAGAAAGTCTGTGACAAAGGGCTTCCATGGCTGACCTTCAATGTCAGCTGTTTGTAGACAGTCCTTTAATACTCTGTTCCATCTCTCCACTTCTCCATTGCTTTGCGGATAGTAGATGGAGCTGCGGCAGTGTGTAATGTCCTGAGCTGCTAAGTAAGCCTCAAACTCAGCAGACACAAATGAAGGGCCGTTATCAGTTACAAGTTCGAGGGGGTTGCCTTCACGGCTGAAAACAGTAGACAAGAATGCAATGACAGTAGCGGACGTAACATCTGATGTAAATGCCACTTCAGGCCATTTACTGTAATAGTCAACTAAGGTGATGGCAAAACGGCAGTCAGGTGGAGCAGAGTGGAATGGGCCCACAATATCCATGGCAAGTTTTTCCCAGGCTGCATTGGGAAAGGGCACTGGTTGCAGTGGGGCAGCTTTGGTTATGGCAGTTTTGTCATGTTGGGAGCAGGTGGTGCATGACTTAATGGCAGCTTCCACATCAGAGTCCATACCGGGCCACCAATAGAGCTCCCTTAGTCTTTGTTTTGTCCTCACCATGCCTTGGTGAGTGTCATGGGCAAGCTGTATGAGTTGTGGCTGAAGAGTCTGCGGAATCACAACTCGGTGAGTACCTCTTATCAAAACTTCATCAAGTTCAGCCAGCTCAGTCTGTACACGGTAGAAGGGAAGAAGGGCAGGATCAAGGCCTTTAGCTGTACGGGGCCAACCATTTCTTTGAAAAGCCATAACCTGCTGCAGCACTGGGCACTCTTTGTAGGCAGTATGCAGCTGCTCTGTAGTAACAGCTGCAAGGTCCACAGACACCATGGCTATGATGTCCTCATCCTGCTCTTGTGGGTCAGAAGACGGCAGGGGCAAGCGAGACAAACAATCTGCTATGACGTTGTCACAACCTGGCTTGTATTCCACAGTGTAGTTAAAGCACATGAGACGAGCCGACCATCTCGAAATCCTCATCCCTGCTCTTCCAAAACCTTTGGTGGACAGCAGGGCAGTAAGTGGGCTATGGTCAGTACGCAGGGTGAAGTGTCTTCCCCAGAGGTAAGTGCGCCAACGCTCAGCTGACCACACACAAGCTAACGCCTCTTTCTCTATGATAGAGTATTTCCTCTCACAGTCAGTAAGGGATCTGGATGCGAATGCAACAGTCTTTTCAGTGTCACCGTGAAGCTGGGTGAGCACTGCACCAATGCCGTAGTCACAGGCGTCTGTAGTGACGAGTGTAGGGAGAGCAGGATCGAACAGCGTAAGTGCTGGGCTTGTAGCAATCAGTTCTTTGAGGTGAGAAAAAGCCTCCTGAGCAGCATCAGTCCATTTAAATTCTGCACGTTTCCTCAGCAGAGCACGAAGAGGTTCCACAACAGAGGCGTAGCAGGGAATGAACTTTGAATACCACCCTGTGAGGCCCAGGAAGGACTGTAGGGCCGTGGCATCACGAGGGGGAGGAGCCTCTGTTATAGCAGCAACATGGTCTGGGTTGGGACGGATGCCTGAAGCAGAAACAACGTGGCCCAAAAACGAAAGTTCATTTTTCCTGAACAGGCACTTCTCTACATTTAGTTTCAGTCCACTGTTGTTCAGTCTATGCAGTACAGCTTGGAGTCGTGTCTCATGCAGTGTAGGAGTCTCAGCATACACAATAATATCATCTAAGTAACACTGTACACCATCCAAACCTGCCAGAATCTGCGACATCATCCTCTGGAATGCACTTGGCGCCGATGCGAGACCGAAGGGGACCTTAGTGAACCTAAACAGTCCATCATGAGTGATAAAACCAGTAAGGTCTCGGCCTTCGGGTGCAAAGGTACCTGATGATATGCGTTTTGCAGGTCAATAGATGAGAATATTTGTGCTCCTCGTAGCTCATGAAACACCTCCTCAATGTGTGGCAGTGGATGGCTGTCCACAACCACAGCCTTGTTGGGCTCACGCAGATCTGGACATATCCTGAGCCGACCCGACTTGCGGTGCACCACCACTATGGGTGAAACCCATGGTGAGGAGTCGATGCGTTCAATGACACCGCCGTTTTCTAGTCTCTGCAGCTCCTGAGACACTGCATCACGAATGGCAAAAGGCAGACGACGTAACTTTTGCTGCACAGGCTGTATTCCAGGTCGTACAGTGACTTTGTGAACAAATCCAGTAACTGTTCCAGTCTTTGAAGCATCAGTTTCAGCAGCTGTGTACTGTACAGGGACAGCAGGGGATGTGTTAGTAGTGACATGACCCTCTTTGATCTCAAGGTGCAGGGCATTGAAGAGATCCATGCCTAATATGGGCGTACCTGCTGGGACAATATGAATGTACTGGGACGTGCATTTTGTCATGTATGTCACCGTCAGTTCCAGACAACCTAGCACAGGTATTTGTTTCTTTGTGTACGTGGTCAGTGTTTTTCTGGGCTTCAGGAGCGGGGTGTGGCTGAAGTAACTCTTGTACATGTGCTCTGGGAGAATAGAGACACCAGACCCAGTATCCACCATCAGATCAGCAGTAACTGTAGGGCCACCTGAAGCTTTCATGGAGACATTGCACATTAATTTACTGCTCAGTGTACTTGCATCATCTTCATCAACTAATAGCACTGTGACGGAATCACTGGAAACTTCTCCCACATTGCATGAAGCAGTCCTGCTCCTGCACACTCTGGCAAAATGTCCAGGCTTATTACAATGTCTGCATGTGACTGATTTGGCTGGACACTTGGGGTAATTTGCAACGTGTGTTGTAGAGCCACATCTGTAGCACGTCTTACCAGCAGCCGTTGAGCCATTCAAGCCAGCAGTCTTTGGGGTTGGTCTGGGAGAGTTGAAGGGTTTGAGCTGCTTTTGCTTCCCGCCACGAAAAGTAGTCCCACGAACCATGCCGACAACAGCCTCGGCTGCTCCTCTTGACGAAGCTATCGTCTTAGCTTCAGCAACTGCATTTTCAATCTGAGCAGCAATTGTCAAAGTCTTGTCAAGTGTAAGTTTATCCTCAAGCAGCAAGCGCTCTCTGATCCGAGCATTGGACGTTTTCTCCACAATTTGGTCCCTTATCATGTCCTCAGACAGTGTTCCAAACTCACATGTTACAATTAGCTCCCGCAGGGCCGCTGCATACTGAGCTGTGGACTCACCAGCTCGTTGAGCTCTCTGTCGAAACTTATTCCTCTCCGCGACGACATTCAATTTGGGTACAAAAAATGTCTTTAAAGCCTTTAGTGCATCGTCGTAGGAATCACCGATCCCTGGCAGCGTGTAGAAGATCCGCTGAGCCTCTGCGCCGACCGTGTGTATTAGCAAAGCACGCTTCCTCTTATCCTCCACATTGTCGGCCAGAGCTAGCACGTAGTTATCAAACATGCGAATCCATGCTTCAAAAGGCACCGTAGGCTCACCTGGGCTCTGCAAAAATGCCGGAGGTGGCGAAATCCCAAGCAGAGCCATCCGCGCCAATATGTTGTGTAGTGTCAATGAAAAGAAAGCTAGCAGGCAAGCTACTTCAGAGGAACGGTGTTTACTTCACGGAGTCAGGAGGACAACTGCGCACATTCAGAATGTATGGGTTACATGTAGTGACACTGCCACCTACTGGCATGATATATGTATGCAGGCACGAATTGGGAGAAATTTGATTTTGGACCGAAAACAACATTTTCGCCGGCTTACGAATGTTCGAAAACTGCCTCGGCCATTTTCTCCATTTTCTCCAAAACCACTGGCCCAATTTCAACCAAACCTTCTGCGTTGGACTCCCCTCGACCCCCGAGACGACATATGCGAATTGGGAGAAATTTGATTTTTGGACCGAAAACAACATTTTCGCCGGCTTACGAATGTTCGAAAACTGCCTCGGCCATTTTCTCCAAAACCACTGGCCCAATTTCAACCAAACCTTCTGCGTTGGACTCCCCTCGACCCCCGAGACGACATATGCGAATTGGGAGAAATTTGATTTTTGGTCCGAAAACAACATTTTCGCCGGCTTACGAATGTTCGAAAACTGCCTCGGCCATTTTCTCCAAAACCACTGGCCCAATTTCAACCAAACCTTCTGCGTTGGACTCCCCTCGACCCCCGAGAAGACATATGCGAATTGGGAGAAATTTGATTTTTGGACCGAAAACAACATTTTCGCCGGCTTACGAATGTTCGAAAACTGCCTCGGCCATTTTCTCCAAAACCACTGGCCCAATTTCAACCAAACCTTCTGCGTTGGACTCCCCTCGACCCCCGAGACGACATATGCGAATTGGGAGAAATTTGATTTTGGTCCGAAAACAACATTTTCGCCGGCTTACGAATGTTCGAAAACTGCCTCGGCCATTTTCTCCAAAACCACTGGCCCAATTTCAACCAAACCTTCTGCGTTGGACTCCCCTCGACCCCCGAGACGACATATGCGAATTGGGAGAAATTTGATTTTGGTCCGAAAACAACATTTTCGCCGGCTTACGAATGTTCGAAAACTGCCTCGGCCATTTTCTCCAAAACCACTGGCCCAATTTCAACCAAACCTTCTGCGTTGGACTCCCCTCGACCCCCGAGACGACATATGCGAATTGGGAGAAATTTGATTTTGGACCGAAAACAACATTTTCGCCGGCTTACGAATGTTCGAAAACTGCCTCGGCCATTTTCTCCAAAACCACTGGCCCAATTTCAACCAAACCTTCTGCGTTGGACTCCCCTCGACCCCCGAGAAGACATATGCGAATTGGGAGAAATTTGATTTTTGGACCGAAAACAACATTTTCGCCGGCTTACGAATGTTCGAAAACTGCCTCGGCCATTTTCTCCAAAACCACTGGCCCAATTTCAACCAAACCTTCTGCGTTGGACTCCCCTCGACCCCCGAGACGACATATGCGAATTGGGAGAAATTTGATTTTGGACCGAAAACAACATTTTCGCCGGCTTACGAATGTTCGAAAACTGCCTCGGCCATTTTCTCCATTTTCTCCAAAACCACTGGCCCAATTTCAACCAAACCTTCTGCGTTGGACTCCCCTCGACCCCCGAGACGACATATGCGAATTGGGAGAAATTTGATTTTTGGTCCGAAAACAACATTTTCGCCGGCTTACGAATGTTCGAAAACTGCCTCGGCCATTTTCTCCAAAACCACTGGCCCAATTTCAACCAAACCTTCTGCGTTGGACTCCCCTCGACCCCCGAGACGACATATGCGAATTGGGAGAAATTTGATTTTGGCCCGAAAACAACATTTTCGCCGGCTTACGAATGTTCGAAAACTGCCTCGGCCATTTTCTCCAAAACCACTGGCCCAATTTCAACCAAACCTTCTGCGTTGGACTCCCCTCGACCCCCGAGACGACATATGCGAATTGGGAGAAATTTGATTTTTGGTCCGAAAACCACCCGCGGGGCTTACGAATGTTCGAAAACTGCCTCGGCCATTTTCTCCAAAACCACTGGCCCAATTTCAACCAAACCTTCTGCGTTGGACTCCCCTCGACCCCCGAGAAGACATATGCGAATTGGGAGAAATTTGATTTTTGGACCGAAAACAACATTTTCGCCGGCTTACGAATGTTCGAAAACTGCCTCGGCCATTTTCTCCAAAACCACTGGCCCAATTTCAACCAAACCTTCTGCGTTGGACTCCCCTCGACCCCCGAGACGACATATGCGGATTGGGAGAAACTTTTTTTTGGTCCGAAAACCACCCGCGGGGCTTACGAATGTTCGAAAACTGCCTCGGCCATTTTCTCCAAAACCACTGGCCCAATTTCAACCAAACCTTCTGCGTTGGACTCCCCTCGACCCCCGAGAAGACATATGCGAATTGGGAGAAATTTGATTTTTGGACCGAAAACAACATTTTCGCCGGCTTACGAATGTTCGAAAACTGCCTCGGCCATTTTCTCCAAAACCACTGGCCCAATTTCAACCAAACCTTCTGCGTTGGACTCCCCTCGACCCCCGAGACGACATATGCGAATTGGGAGAAATTTGATTTTTGGTCCGAAAACCACCCGCGGGGCTTACGAATGTTCGAAAACTGCCTCGGCCATTTTCTCCAAAACCACTGGCCCAATTTCAACCAAACCTTCTGCGTTGGACTCCCCTCGACCCCCGAGACGACATATGCGAATTGGGAGAAATTTGATTTTGGTCCGAAAACCACCCGCGGGGCTTACGAATGTTCGAAAACTGCCTCGGCCATTTTCTCCAAAACCACTGGCCCAATTTCAACCAAACCTTCTGCGTTGGACTCCCCTCGACCCCCGAGAAGACATATGCGAATTGGGAGAAATTTGATTTTTGGACCGAAAACAACATTTTCGCCGGCTTACGAATGTTCGAAAACTGCCTCGGCCATTTTCTCCAAAACCACTGGCCCAATTTCAACCAAACCTTCTGCGTTGGACTCCCCTCGACCCCCGAGACGACATATGCGAATTGGGAGAAATTTGATTTTTGGACCGAAAACCACCAGCGGGGCTTACGAATGTTCGAAAACTGCCTCGGCCATTTTCTCCAAAACCACTGGCCCAATTTCAACCAAACCTTCTGCGTTGGACTCCCCTCGACCCCCGAGAAGACATATGCGAATTGGGAGAAATTTGATTTTTGGACCGAAAACAACATTTTCGCCGGCTTACGAATGTTCGAAAACTGCCTCGGCCATTTTCTCCAAAACCACTGGCCCAATTTCAACCAAACCTTCTGCGTTGGACTCCCCTCGACCCCCGAGACGACATATGCGAATTGGGAGAAATTTGATTTTTGGACCGAAAACAACCCGCGGGGCTTACGAATGTTCGAAAACTGCCTCGGCCATTTTCTCCAAAACCACTGGCCCAATTTCAACCAAACCTTCTGCGTTGGACTCCCCTCGACCCCCGAGACGACATATGCGAATTGGGAGAAATTTGATTTTTGGTCCGAAAACAACAATAGGGGCTTACGAATGTTCGAAAACTGCCTCGGCCATTTTCTCCAAAACCACTGGCCCAATTTCAACCAAACCTTCTGCGTTGGACTCCCCTCGACCCCCGAGAAGACATATGCGAATTGGGAGAAATTTGATTTTGGACCGAAAACAACATTTTCGCCGGCTTACGAATGTTCGAAAACTGCCTCGGCCATTTTCTCCAAAACCACTGGCCCAATTTCAACCAAACCTTCTGCGTTGGACTCCCCTCGACCCCCGAGACGACATATGCGAATTGGGAGAAATTTGATTTTTGGACCGAAAACAACCCGCGGGGCTTACGAATGTTCGAAAACTGCCTCGGCCATTTTCTCCAAAACCACTGGCCCAATTTCAACCAAACCTTCTGCGTTGGACTCCCCTCGACCCCCGAGACGACATATGCGAATTGGGAGAAATTTGATTTTTGGTCCGAGAACCACCCGCGGGGCTTACGAATGTTCGAAAACGGCCTCGGCCATTTTCTCCATTTTCTCCAAAACCACTGGCCCAATTTCAACCAAACCTTCTGCGTTGGACTCCCCTCGACCCCCGAGAAGACATATGCGAATTGGGAGAAATTTGATTTTGGACCGAAAACAACATTTTCGCCGGCTTACGAATGTTCGAAAACTGCCTCGGCCATTTTCTCCAAAACCACTGGCCCAATTTCAACCAAACCTTCTGCGTTGGACTCCCCTCGACCCCCGAGACGACATATGCGAATTGGGAGAAATTTGATTTTTGGTCCGAAAACCACCCGCGGGGCTTACGAATGTTCGAAAACTGCCTCGGCCATTTTCTCCAAAACCACTGGCCCAATTTCAACCAAACCTTCTGCGTTGGACTCCCCTCGACCCCCGAGAAGACATATGCGAATTGGGAGAAATTTGATTTTTGGACCGAAAACAACATTTTCGCCGGCTTACGAATGTTCGAAAACTGCCTCGGCCATTTTCTCCAAAACCACTGGCCCAATTTCAACCAAACCTTCTGCGTTGGACTCCCCTCGACCCCCGAGAAGACATATGCGAATTGGGAGAAATTTGATTTTTGGACCGAAAACAACATTTTCGCCGGCTTACGAATGTTCGAAAACTGCCTCGGCCATTTTCTCCAAAACCACTGGCCCAATTTCAACCAAACCTTCTGCGTTGGACTCCCCTCGACCCCCGAGACGACATATGCGAATTGGGAGAAATTTGATTTTTGGTCCGAAAACCACCCGCGGGGCTTACGAATGTTCGAAAACGGCCTCAGCCATTTTCTCCATTTTCTCCAAAACCACTGGCCCAATTTCAACCAAACCTTCTGCGTTGGACTCCCCTCGACCCCCGAGACGACATATGCGAATTGGGAGAAATTTGATTTTGGACCGAAAACACCATTTTCGCCGGCTTACGAATGTTCGAAAACTGCCTCGGCCATTTTCTCCAAAACCACTGGCCCAATTTCAACCAAACCTTCTGCGTTGGACTCCCCTCGACCCCCGAGACGACATATGCGAATTGGGAGAAATTTGATTTTTGGTCCGAAAACAACACCCGCGGGGCTTACGAATGTTCGAAAACTGCCTCGGCCATTTTCTCCAAAACCACTGGCCCAATTTCAACCAAACCTTCTGCGTTGGACTCCCCTCGACCCCCGAGAAGACATATGCGAATTGGGAGAAATTTGATTTTTGGACCGAAAACAACATTTTCGCCGGCTTACGAATGTTCGAAAACTGCCTCGGCCATTTTCTCCAAAACCACTGGCCCAATTTCAACCAAACCTTCTGCGTTGGACTCCCCTCGACCCCCGAGACGACATATGCGAATTGGGAGAAATTTGATTTTTGGACCGAAAACAACATTTTCGCCGGCTTACGAATGTTCGAAAACTGCCTCGGCCATTTTCTCCAAAACCACTGGCCCAATTTCAACCAAACCTTCTGCGTTGGACTCCCCTCGACCCCCGAGACGACATATGCGAATTGGGAGAAATTTGATTTTTGGTCCGAAAACCACCCGCGGGGCTTACGAATGTTCGAAAACTGCCTCGGCCATTTTCTCCATTTTCTCCAAAACCACTGGCCCAATTTCAACCAAACCTTCTGCGTTGGACTCCCCTCGACCCCCGAGACGACATATGCGAATTGGGAGAAATTTGATTTTGGACCGAAAACACAATTTTCGCCGGCTTACGAATGTTCGAAAACTGCCTCGGCCATTTTCTCCATTTTCTCCAAAACCACTGGCCCAATTTCAACCAAACCTTCTGCGTTGGACTCCCCTCGACCCCCGAGACGACATATGCGAATTGGGAGAAATTTGA
This sequence comes from Decapterus maruadsi, assembly GCA_030347415.2. NCBI lineage: Eukaryota > Metazoa > Chordata > Actinopteri > Carangiformes > Carangidae > Decapterus > Decapterus maruadsi. The sequence goes on along the minus strand of JARUPV020000261.1, from coordinate 49,740 downwards.
TTTTGGACCGAAAACAACATTTTCGCCGGCTTACGAATGTTCGAAAACTGCCTCGGCCATTTTCTCCAAAACCACTGGCCCAATTTCAACCAAACCTTCTGCGTTGGACTCCCCTCGACCCCCGAGACGACATATGCGAATTGGGAGAAATTTGATTTTTGGTCCGAAAACCACCCGCGGGGCTTACGAATGTTCGAAAACTGCCTCGGCCATTTTCTCCAAAACCACTGGCCCAATTTCAACCAAACCTTCTGCGTTGGACTCCCCTCGACCCCCGAGAAGACATATGCGAATTGGGAGAAATTTGATTTTTGGACCGAAAACAACATTTTCGCCGGCTTACGAATGTTCGAAAACTGCCTCGGCCATTTTCTCCAAAACCACTGGCCCAATTTCAACCAAACCTTCTGCGTTGGACTCCCCTCGACCCCCGAGACGACATATGCGAATTGGGAGAAATTTGATTTTTGTCCCGAAACCACCCGCCGGGGCTTACGAATGTTCGAAAACTGCCTCGGCCATTTTCTCCATTTCTCCAAACCACTGGCCCAATTTCAACCAAACCTTCTGCGTTGGACTCCCCTCGACCCCCGAGACGACATATGCGAATTGGGAGAAATTTGATTTTGGTCCGAAAACAACATTTTCGCCGGCTTACGAATGTTCGAAAACTGCCTCGGCCATTTTCTCCAAAACCACTGGCCCAATTTCAACCAAACCTTCTGCGTTGGACTCCCCTCGACCCCCGAGAAGACATATGCGAATTGGGAGAAATTTGATTTTGGACCGAAAACAACATTTTCGCCGGCTTACGAATGTTCGAAAACTGCCTCGGCCATTTTCTCCAAAACCACTGGCCCAATTTCAACCAAACCTTCTGCGTTGGACTCCCCTCGACCCCCGAGACGACATATGCGAATTGGGAGAAATTTGATTTTTGGTCCGAAAACAACATTTTCGCCGGCTTACGAATGTTCGAAAACTGCCTCGGCCATTTTCTCCAAAACCACTGGCCCAATTTCAACCAAACCTTCTGCGTTGGACTCCCCTCGACCCCCGAGAAGACATATGCGAATTGGGAGAAATTTGATTTTGGACCGAAAACAACATTTTCGCCGGCTTACGAATGTTCGAAAAATGCCTCGGCCATTTTCTCCAAAACCACTGGCCCAATTTCAACCAAACCTTCTGCGTTGGACTCCCCTCGACCCCCGAGACGACATATGCGGATTGGGAGAAACTTGATTTTTGGTCCGAAAACCACCCGCGGGGCTTACGAATGTTCGAAAACTGCCTCGGCCATTTTCTACAAAACCACTGGCCCAATTTCAACCAAACCTTCTGCGTTGGACTCCCCTCGACCCCCGAGAAGACATATGCGAATTGGGAGAAATTTGATTTTGGACCGAAAACAACATTTTCGCCGACTTACGAATGTTCGAAAACTGCCTCGGCCATTTTCTCCAAAACCACTGGCCCAATTTCAACCAAACCTTCTGCGTTGGACTCCCCTCGACCCCCGAGACGACATATGCGAATTGGGAGAAATTTGATTTTTGGACCGAAAACAACGTTTCGCCGGCTTACGAATGTTCGAAAACTGCCTCGGCCATTTTCTCCAAAACCACTGGCCCAATTTCAACCAAACCTTCTGCGTTGGACTCCCCTCGACCCCCGAGACGACATATGCGAATTGGGAGAAATTTGATTTTTGGTCCGAAAACCACCCGCGGGGCTTACGAATGTTCGAAAACTGCCTCGGCCATTTTCTCCATTTTCTCCAAAACCACTGGCCCAATTTCAACAAAACCTTCTGCGTTGGACTCCCCTCGACCCCCGAGACGACATATGCGAATTGGGAGAAATTTGATTTTGGACCGAAAACAACATTTTCGCCGGCTTACGAATGTTCGAAAACTGCCTCGGCCATTTTCTCCAAAACCACTGGCCCAATTTCAACCAAACCTTCTGCGTTGGACTCCCCTCGACCCCCGAGACGACATATGCGAATTGGGAGAAATTTGATTTTTGGTCCGAAAACCACCCGCGGGGCTTACGAATGTTCGAAAACTGCCTCGGCCATTTTCTCCAAAACCACTGGCCCAATTTCAACCAAACCTTCTGCGTTGGACTCCCCTCGACCCCCGAGAAGACATATGCGAATTGGGAGAAATTTGATTTTGGACCGAAAACAACATTTTCGCCGGCTTACGAATGTTCGAAAACTGCCTCGGCCATTTTCTCCAAAACCACTGGCCCAATTTCAACCAAACCTTCTGCGTTGGACTCCCCTCGACCCCCGAGACGACATATGCGAATTGGGAGAAATTTGATTTTTGGTCCGAAAACCACCCGCGGGGCTTACGAATGTTCGAAAACTGCCTCGGCCATTTTCTCCATTTTCTCCAAAACCACTGGCCCAATTTCAACCAAACCTTCTGCGTTGGACTCCCCTCGACCCCCGAGACGACATATGCGAATTGGGAGAAATTTGATTTTGGACCGAAAACCAACCGCCGGCTTACGAATGTTCGAAAACTGCCTCGGCCATTTTCTCCAAAACCACTGGCCCAATTTCAACCAAACCTTCTGCGTTGGACTCCCCTCGACCCCCGAGACGACATATGCGAATTGGGAGAAATTTGATTTTTGGTCCGAAAACCACCCGCGGGGCTTACGAATGTTCGAAAACTGCCTCGGCCATTTTCTCCAAAACCACTGGCCCAATTTCAACCAAACCTTCTGCGTTGGACTCCCCTCGACCCCCGAGAAGACATATGCGAATTGGGAGAAATTTGATTTTGGACCGAAAACAACATTTTCGCCGGCTTACGAATGTTCGAAAACTGCCTCGGCCATTTTCTCCAAAACCACTGGCCCAATTTCAACCAAACCTTCTGCGTTGGACTCCCCTCGACCCCCGAGACGACATATGCGAATTGGGAGAAATTTGATTTTTGGTCCGAAAACCACCCGCGGGGCTTACGAATGTTCGAAAACTGCCTCGGCCATTTTCTCCATTTTCTCCAAAACCACTGGCCAAATTTCAACCAAACCTTCTGCGTTGGACTCCCCTCGACCCCCGAGACGACATATGCGAATTGGGAGAAATTTGATTTTTGGTCCGAAAACCACCCGCGGGGCTTACGAATGTTCGAAAACTGCCTCGGCCATTTTCTCCAAAACCACTGGCCCAATTTCAACCAAACCTTCTGCGTTGGACTCCCCTCGACCCCCGAGAAGACATATGCGAATTGGGAGAAATTTGATTTTTGGACCGAAAACAACATTTTCGCCGGCTTACGAATGTTCGAAAACTGCCTCGGCCATTTTCTCCAAAACCACTGGCCCAATTTCAACCAAACCTTCTGCGTTGGACTCCCCTCGACCCCCGAGACGACATATGCGAATTGGGAGAAATTTGATTTTTGGTCCGAAAACCACCCGCGGGGCTTACGAATGTTCGAAAACTGCCTCGGCCATTTTCTCCAAAACCACTGGCCCAATTTCAACCAAACCTTCTGCGTTGGACTCCCCTCGACCCCCGAGAAGACATATGCGAATTGGGAGAAATTTGATTTTTGGACCGAAAACAACATTTTCGCCGGCTTACGAATGTTCGAAAACTGCCTCGGCCATTTTCTCCAAAACCACTGGCCCAATTTCAACCAAACCTTCTGCGTTGGACTCCCCTCGACCCCCGAGACGACATATGCGAATTGGGAGAAATTTGATTTTTGGTCCGAAAACCACCCGCGGGGCTTACGAATGTTCGAAAACTGCCTCGGCCATTTTCTCCAAAACCACTGGCCCAATTTCAACCAAACCTTCTGCGTTGGACTCCCCTCGACCCCCGAGAAGACATATGCGAATTGGGAGAAATTTGATTTTTGGACCGAAAACAACATTTTCGCCGGCTTACGAATGTTCGAAAACTGCCTCGGCCATTTTCTCCAAAACCACTGGCCCAATTTCAACCAAACCTTCTGCGTTGGACTCCCCTCGACCCCCGAGACGACATATGCGAATTGGGAGAAATTTGATTTTTGGTCCGAAAACCACCCGCGGGGCTTACGAATGTTCGAAAACTGCCTCGGCCATTTTCTCCAAAACCACTGGCCCAATTTCAACCAAACCTTCTGCGTTGGACTCCCCTCGACCCCCGAGACGACATATGCGAATTGGGAGAAATTTGATTTTGGTCCGAAAACCACCCGCGGGGCTTACGAATGTTCGAAAACTGCCTCGGCCATTTTCTCCAAAACCACTGGCCCAATTTCAACCAAACCTTCTGCGTTGGACTCCCCTCGACCCCCGAGACGACATATGCGAATTGGGAGAAATTTGATTTTGGACCGAAAACAACAAATACGCCGGCTTACGAATGTTCGAAAACTGCCTCGGCCATTTTCTCCAAAACCACTGGCCCAATTTCAACCAAACCTTCTGCGTTGGACTCCCCTCGACCCCCGAGACGACATATGCGGATTGGGAGAAACTTGATTTTTGGTCCGAAAACCACCCGCGGGGCTTACGAATGTTCGAAAACTGCCTCGGCCATTTTCTCCAAAACCACTGGCCCAATTTCAACCAAACCTTCTGCGTTGGACTCCCCTCGACCCCCGAGAAGACATATGCGAATTGGGAGAAATTTGATTTTGGACCGAAAACAACATTTTCGCCGGCTTACGAATGTTCGAAAACTGCCTCGGCCATTTTCTCCAAAACCACTGGCCCAATTTCAACCAAACCTTCTGCGTTGGACTCCCCTCGACCCCCGAGACGACATATGCGAATTGGGAGAAATTTGATTTTTGGTCCGAAAACCACCCGCGGGGCTTACGAATGTTCGAAAACTGCCTCGGCCATTTTCTCCATTTTCTCCAAAACCACTGGCCCAATTTCAACCAAACCTTCTGCGTTGGACTCCCCTCGACCCCCGAGAAGACATATGCGAATTGGGAGAAATTTGATTTTTGGACCGAAAACAACATTTTCGCCGGCTTACGAATGTTCGAAAACTGCCTCGGCCATTTTCTCCAAAACCACTGGCCCAATTTCAACCAAACCTTCTGCGTTGGACTCCCCTCGACCCCCGAGAAGACATATGCGAATTGGGAGAAATTTGATTTTTGGACCGAAAACAACATTTTCGCCGGCTTACGAATGTTCGAAAACTGCCTCGGCCATTTTCTCCATTTTCTCCAAAACCACTGGCCCAATTTCAACCAAACCTTCTGCGTTGGACTCCCCTCGACCCCCGAGACGACATATGCGAATTGGGAGAAACTTGATTTTGGACCGAAAAACACCCGCGGGGCTTACGAATGTTCGAAAACTGCCTCGGCCATTTTCTCCAAAACCACTGGCCCAATTTCAACCAAACCTTCTGCGTTGGACTCCCCTCGACCCCCGAGAAGACATATGCGAATTGGGAGAAATTTGATTTTTGGACCGAAAACAACATTTTCGCCGGCTTACGAATGTTCGAAAACTGCCTCGGCCATTTTCTCCAAAACCACTGGCCCAATTTCAACCAAACCTTCTGCGTTGGACTCCCCTCGACCCCCGAGACGACATATGCGAATTGGGAGAAATTTGATTTTTGGTCCGAAAACCACCCGCGGGGCTTACGAATGTTCGAAAACTGCCTCGGCCATTTTCTCCAAAACCACTGGCCCAATTTCAACCAAACCTTCTGCGTTGGACTCCCCTCGACCCCCGAGAAGACATATGCGAATTGGGAGAAATTTGATTTTTGGACCGAAAACAACATTTTCGCCGGCTTACGAATGTTCGAAAACTGCCTCGGCCATTTTCTCCAAAACCACTGGCCCAATTTCAACCAAACCTTCTGCGTTGGACTCCCCTCGACCCCCGAGACGACATATGCGAATTGGTAGAAATTTGATTTTTGGTCCGAAAACCACCCGCCGGCTTACGAATGTTCGAAAACTGCCTCGGCCATTTTCTCCAAAACCACTGGCCCAATTTCAACCAAACCTTCTGCGTTGGACTCCCCTCGACCCCCGAGAAGACATATGCGAATTGGGAGAAATTTGATTTTTGGACCGAAAACAACATTTTCGCCGGCTTACGAATGTTCGAAAACTGCCTCGGCCATTTTCTCCAAAACCACTGGCCCAATTTCAACCAAACCTTCTGCGTTGGACTCCCCTCGACCCCCGAGACGACATATGCGAATTGGGAGAAATTTGATTTTGGTCCGAAAACCACCCGCGGGGCTTACGAATGTTCGAAAACTGCCTCGGCCATTTTCTCCAAAACCACTGGCCCAATTTCAACCAAACCTTCTGCGTTGGACTCCCCTCGACCCCCGAGACGACATATGCGAATTGGGAGAAATTTGATTTTGGTCCGAAAACCACCCGCGGGGCTTACGAATGTTCGAAAACTGCCTCGGCCATTTTCTCCAAAACCACTGGCCCAATTTCAACCAAACCTTCTGCGTTGGACTCCCCTCGACCCCCGAGACGACATATGCGAATTGGGAGAAATTTGATTTTTGAACGAAAACAACATTTTCGCCGGCTTACGAATGTTCGAAAACTGCCTCGGCCATTTTCTCCAAAACCACTGGCCCAATTTCAACCAAACCTTCTGCGTTGGACTCCCCTCGACCCCCGAGACGACATATGCGAATTGGGAGAAACTTGATTTTTGGTCCGAAAACCACCCGCGGGGCTTACGAATGTTCGAAAACTGCCTCGGCCATTTTCTCCAAAACCACTGGCCCAATTTCAACCAAACCTTCTGCGTTGGACTCCCCTCGACCCCCGAGAAGACATATGCGAATTGGGAGAAATTTGATTTTGGACCGAAAACAACATTTTCGCCGGCTTACGAATGTTCGAAAACTGCCTCGGCCATTTTCTCCAAAACCACTGGCCCAATTTCAACCAAACCTTCTGCGTTGGACTCCCCTCGACCCCCGAGACGACATATGCGAATTGGGAGAAATTTGATTTTTGGTCCGAAAACCACCCGCGGGGCTTACGAATGTTCGAAAACTGCCTCGGCCATTTTCTCCATTTTCTCCAAAACCACTGGCCCAATTTCAACCAAACCTTCTGCGTTGGACTCCCCTCGACCCCCGAGAAGACATATGCGAATTGGGAGAAATTTGATTTTTGGACCGAAAACAACATTTTCGCCGGCTTACGAATGTTCGAAAACTGCCTCGGCCATTTTCTCCAAAACCACTGGCCCAATTTCAACCAAACCTTCTGCGTTGGACTCCCCTCGACCCCCGAGACGACATATGCGAATTGGGAGAAATTTGATTTTTGGCCCGAATACCACCCGCGGGGCTTACGAATGTTCGAAAACGGCCTCGGCCATTTTCTCCATTTTCTCCAAAACCACTGGCCAAATTTCAACAAAACCTTCTGCGTTGGACTCCCCTCGACCCCCGAGACGACATATGCGAATTGGGAGAAATTTGATTTTTGGTCCGAAAACCACCCGCGGGGCTTACGAATGTTCGAAAACTGCCTCGGCCATTTTCTCCAAAACCACTGGCCCAATTTCAACCAAACCTTCTGCGTTGGACTCCCCTCGACCCCCGAGAAGACATATGCGAATTGGGAGAAATTTGATTTTTGGACCGAAAACAACATTTTCGCCGGCTTACGAATGTTCGAAAACTGCCTCGGCCATTTTCTCCAAAACCACTGGCCCAATTTCAACCAAACCTTCTGCGTTGGACTCCCCTCGACCCCCGAGACGACATATGCGAATTGGGAGAAATTTGATTTTTGGTCCGAAAACCACCCGCGGGGCTTACGAATGTTCGAAAACTGCCTCGGCCATTTTCTCCAAAACCACTGGCCCAATTTCAACCAAACCTTCTGCGTTGGACTCCCCTCGACCCCCGAGAAGACATATGCGAATTGGGAGAAATTTGATTTTGGACCGAAAACAACATTTTCGCCGGCTTACGAATGTTCGAAAACTGCCTCGGCCATTTTCTCCAAAACCACTGGCCCAATTTCAACCAAACCTTCTGCGTTGGACTCCCCTCGACCCCCGAGACGACATATGCGAATTGGGAGAAATTTGATTTTTGGTCCGAAAACCACCCGCGGGGCTTACGAATGTTCGAAAACTGCCTCGGCCATTTTCTCCAAAACCACTGGCCCAATTTCAACCAAACCTTCTGCGTTGGACTCCCCTCGACCCCCGAGAAGACATATGCGAATTGGGAGAAATTTGATTTTTGGACCGAAAACAACATTTTCGCCGGCTTACGAATGTTCGAAAACTGCCTCGGCCATTTTCTCCAAAACCACTGGCCCAATTTCAACCAAACCTTCTGCGTTGGACTCCCCTCGACCCCCGAGACGACATATGCGAATTGGGAGAAATTTGATTTTGGACCGAAAACCACCCGCGGGGCTTACGAATGTTCGAAAACTGCCTCGGCCATTTTCTCCAAAACCACTGGCCCAATTTCAACCAAACCTTCTGCGTTGGACTCCCCTCGACCCCCGAGAAGACATATGCGAATTGGGAGAAATTTGATTTTGGACCGAAAACAACATTTTCGCCGGCTTACGAATGTTCGAAAACTGCCTCGGCCATTTTCTCCAAAACCACTGGCCCAATTTCAACCAAACCTTCTGCGTTGGACTCCCCTCGACCCCCGAGACGACATATGCGAATTGGGAGAAATTTGATTTTTGGACCGAAAACACCATTTTCGCCGGCTTACGAATGTTCGAAAACTGCCTCGGCCATTTTCTCCATTTTCTCCAAAACCACTGGCCCAATTTCAACCAAACCTTCTGCGTTGGACTCCCCTCGACCCCCGAGACGACATATGCGAATTGGGAGAAACTTGATTTTTGGTCCGAAAACCACCCGCGGGGCTTACGAATGTTCGAAAACTGCCTCGGCCATTTTCTCCAAAACCACTGGCCCAATTTCAACCAAACCTTCTGCGTTGGACTCCCCTCGACCCCCGAGAAGACATATGCGAATTGGGAGAAATTTGATTTTGGACCGAAAACAACATTTTCGCCGGCTTACGAATGTTCGAAAACTGCCTCGGCCATTTTCTCCAAAACCACTGGCCCAATTTCAACCAAACCTTCTGCGTTGGACTCCCCTCGACCCCCGAGACGACATATGCGAATTGGGAGAAATTTGATTTTTGGTCCGAAAACCACCCGCGGGGCTTACGAATGTTCGAAAACTGCCTCGGCCATTTTCTCCATTTTCTCCAAAACCACTGGCCCAATTTCAACCAAACCTTCTGCGTTGGACTCCCCTCGACCCCCGAGACGACATATGCGAATTGGGAGAAATTTGATTTTTGGACCGAAAACAACATTTTCGCCGGCTTACGAATGTTCGAAAACTGCCTCGGCCATTTTCTCCAAAACCACTGGCCCAATTTCAACCAAACCTTCTGCGTTGGACTCCCCTCGACCCCCGAGACGACATATGCGAATTGGGAGAAATTTGATTTTGGACCGAAAACCACCCGCGGGGCTTACGAATGTTCGAAAACTGCCTCGGCCATTTTCTCCAAAACCACTGGCCCAATTTCAACCAAACCTTCTGCGTTGGACTCCCCTCGACCCCCGAGAAGACATATGCGAATTGGGAGAAATTTGATTTTTGGACCGAAAACAACATTTTCGCCGGCTTACGAATGTTCGAAAACTGCCTCGGCCATTTTCTCCAAAACCACTGGCCCAATTTCAACCAAACCTTCTGCGTTGGACTCCCCTCGACCCCCGAGACGACATATGCGAATTGGGAGAAATTTGATTTTTGGTCCGAAAACAACATTTTCGCCGGCTTACGAATGTTCGAAAACTGCCTCGGCCATTTTCTCCAAAACCACTGGCCCAATTTCAACCAAACCTTCTGCGTTGGACTCCCCTCGACCCCCGAGAAGACATATGCGAATTGGGAGAAATTTGATTTTTGGACCGAAAACAACATTTTCGCCGGCTTACGAATGTTCGAAAACTGCCTCGGCCATTTTCTCCAAAACCACTGGCCCAATTTCAACCAAACCTTCTGCGTTGGACTCCCCTCGACCCCCGAGACGACATATGCGAATTGGGAGAAATTTGATTTTTGGTCCGAAAACCACCCGCGGGGCTTACGAATGTTCGAAAACTGCCTCGGCCATTTTCTCCAAAACCACTGGCCCAATTTCAACCAAACCTTCTGCGTTGGACTCCCCTCGACCCCCGAGACGACATATGCGAATTGGGAGAAATTTGATTTTTGGTCCGAAAACCACCCGCGGGGCTTACGAATGTTCGAAAACTGCCTCGGCCATTTTCTCCAAAACCACTGGCCCAATTTCAACCAAACCTTCTGCGTTGGACTCCCCTCGACCCCCGAGACGACATATGCGAATTGGGAGAAATTTGATTTTGGTCCGAAAACCACTCGCGGGGCTTACGAATGTTCGAAAACTGCCTCGGCCATTTTCTCCAAAACCACTGGCCCAATTTCAACCAAACCTTCTGCGTTGGACTCCCCTCGACCCCCGAGACGACATATGCGAATTGGGAGAAATTTGATTTTGGTCCGAAAACCACCCGCGGGGCTTACGAATGTTCGAAAACTGCCTCGGCCATTTTCTCCAAAACCACTGGCCCAATTTCAACCAAACCTTCTGCGTTGGACTCCCCTCGACCCCCGAGAAGACATATGCGAATTGGGAGAAATTTGATTTTGGACCGAAAACAACATTTTCGCCGGCTTACGAATGTTCGAAAACTGCCTCGGCCATTTTCTCCAAAACCACTGGCCCAATTTCAACCAAACCTTCTGCGTTGGACTCCCCTCGACCCCCGAGACGACATATGCGGATTGGGAGAAATTTGATTTTTGGTCCGAAAACCACCCGCGGGGCTTACGAATGTTCGAAAACGGCCTCGGCCATTTTCTCCATTTTCTCCAAAACCACTGGCCCAATTTCAACCAAACCTTCTGCGTTGGACTCCCCTCGACCCCCGAGAAGACATATGCGAATTGGGAGAAATTTGATTTTGGACCGAAAACAACATTTTCGCCGGCTTACGAATGTTCGAAAACTGCCTCGGCCATTTTCTCCAAAACCACTGGCCCAATTTCAACCAAACCTTCTGCGTTGGACTCCCCTCGACCCCCGAGACGACATATGCGGGTGGGAGAAATTTTATTTTGGTCCGAAAACCACCCGCGGGGCTTACGAATGTTCGAAAACGGCCTCGGCCATTTTCTCCATTTTCTCCAAACCACTGGCCCAATTTCAACCAAACCTTCTGCGTTGGACTCCCCTCGACCCCCGAGAAGACATATGCGAATTGGGAGAAATTTGATTTTTGGACCGAAAACAACATTTTCGCCGGCTTACGAATGTTCGAAAACTGCCTCGGCCATTTTCTCCAAAACCACTGGCCCAATTTCAACCAAACCTTCTGCGTTGGACTCCCCTCGACCCCCGAGACGACATATGCGAATTGGGAGAAATTTGATTTTTGGTCCGAAAACCACCCGCGGGGCTTACGAATGTTCGAAAACTGCCTCGGCCATTTTCTCCAAAACCACTGGCCCAATTTCAACCAAACCTTCTGCGTTGGACTCCCCTCGACCCCCGAGAAGACATATGCGAATTGGGAGAAATTTGATTTTTGGACCGAAAACAACATTTTCGCCGGCTTACGAATGTTCGAAAACTGCCTCGGCCATTTTCTCCAAAACCACTGGCCCAATTTCAACCAAACCTTCTGCGTTGGACTCCCCTCGACCCCCGAGACGACATATGCGAATTGGGAGAAATTTGATTTTGGACCGAAAACAACATTTTCGCCGGCTTACGAATGTTCGAAAACTGCCTCGGCCATTTTCTCCAAAACCACTGGCCCAATTTCAACCAAACCTTCTGCGTTGGACTCCCCTCGACCCCCGAGAAGACATATGCGAATTGGGAGAAATTTGATTTTTGGACCGAAAACAACATTTTCGCCGGCTTACGAATGTTCGAAAACTGCCTCGGCCATTTTCTCCAAAACCACTGGCCCAATTTCAACCAAACCTTCTGCGTTGGACTCCCCTCGACCCCCGAGACGACATATGCGACTTGGGAGAAATTTGATTTTTGGTCCGAAAACCACCCGCGGGGCTTACGAATGTTCGAAAACTGCCTCGGCCATTTTCTCCAAAACCACTGGCCCAATTTCAACCAAACCTTCTGCGTTGGACTCCCCTCGACCCCCGAGAAGACATATGCGAATTGGGAGAAATTTGATTTTTGGACCGAAAACAACATTTTCGCCGGCTTACGAATGTTCGAAAACTGCCTCGGCCATTTTCTCCAAAACCACTGGCCCAATTTCAACCAAACCTTCTGCGTTGGACTCCCCTCGACCCCCGAGACGACATATGCGAATTGGGAGAAATTTGATTTTTGGTCCGAAAACCACCCGCGGGGCTTACGAATGTTCGAAAACTGCCTCGGCCATTTTCTCCAAAACCACTGGCCCAATTTCAACCAAACCTTCTGCGTTGGACTCCCCTCGACCCCCGAGAAGACATATGCGAATTGGGAGAAATTTGATTTTTGGACCGAAAACAACATTTTCGCCGGCTTACGAATGTTCGAAAACTGCCTCGGCCATTTTCTCCAAAACCACTGGCCCAATTTCAACCAAACCTTCTGCGTTGGACTCCCCTCGACCCCCGAGACGACATATGCGAATTGGGAGAAATTTGATTTTTGGTCCGAAAACCACCCGCGGGGCTTACGAATGTTCGAAAACTGCCTCGGCCATTTTCTCCAAAACCACTGGCCCAATTTCAACCAAACCTTCTGCGTTGGACTCCCCTCGACCCCCGAGAAGACATATGCGAATTGGGAGAAATTTGATTTTTGGACCGAAAACAACATTTTCGCCGGCTTACGAATGTTCGAAAACTGCCTCGGCCATTTTCTCCAAAACCACTGGCCCAATTTCAACCAAACCTTCTGCGTTGGACTCCCCTCGACCCCCGAGAAGACATATGCGAATTGGGAGAAATTTGATTTTGGACCGAAAACCACCCGCGGGGCTTACGAATGTTCGAAAACTGCCTCGGCCATTTTCTCCAAAACCACTGGCCCAATTTCAACCAAACCTTCTGCGTTGGACTCCCCTCGACCCCCGAGACGACATATGCGAATTGGGAGAAATTTGATTTTTGGCCCGAAAACCAACCGAGGGGCTTACGAATGTTCGAAAACTGCCTCGGCCATTTTCTCCAAAACCACTGGCCCAATTTCAACCAAACCTTCTGCGTTGGACTCCCCTCGACCCCCGAGACGACATATGCGAATTGGGAGAAACTTGATTTTTGGTCCGAAAACCACCCGCGGGGCTTACGAATGTTCGAAAACTGCCTCGGCCATTTTCTCCAAAACCACTGGCCCAATTTCAACCAAACCTTCTGCGTTGGACTCCCCTCGACCCCCGAGAAGACATATGCGAATTGGGAGAAATTTGATTTTGGACCGAAAACAACATTTTCGCCGGCTTACGAATGTTCGAAAACTGCCTCGGCCATTTTCTCCAAAACCACTGGCCCAATTTCAACCAAACCTTCTGCGTTGGACTCCCCTCGACCCCCGAGACGACATATGCGAATTGGGAGAAATTTGATTTTGGTCCGAAAACCACCCGCGGGGCTTACGAATGTTCGAAAACTGCCTCGGCCATTTTCTCCAAAACCACTGGCCCAATTTCAACCAAACCTTCTGCGTTGGACTCCCCTCGACCCCCGAGAAGACATATGCGAATTGGGAGAAATTTGATTTTTGGACCGAAAACAACATTTTCGCCGGCTTACGAATGTTCGAAAACTGCCTCGGCCATTTTCTCCAAAACCACTGGCCCAATTTCAACCAAACCTTCTGCGTTGGACTCCCCTCGACCCCCGAGACGACATATGCGAATTGGGAGAAATTTGATTTTGGTCCGAAAACCACCCGCGGGGCTTACGAATGTTCGAAAACTGCCTCGGCCATTTTCTCCAAAACCACTGGCCCAATTTCAACCAAACCTTCTGCGTTGGACTCCCCTCGACCCCCGAGAAGACATATGCGAATTGGGAGAAATTTGATTTTTGGACCGAAAACAACATTTTCGCCGGCTTACGAATGTTCGAAAACTGCCTCGGCCATTTTCTCCAAAACCACTGGCCCAATTTCAACCAAACCTTCTGCGTTGGACTCCCCTCGACCCCCGAGACGACATATGCGGATTGGGAGAAACTTGATTTTTGGTCCGAAAACCACCCGCGGGGCTTACGAATGTTCGAAAACTGCCTCGGCCATTTTCTCCAAAACCACTGGCCCAATTTCAACCAAACCTTCTGCGTTGGACTCCCCTCGACCCCCGAGAAGACATATGCGAATTGGGAGAAATTTGATTTTTGGACCGAAAACACCATTTTCGCCGGCTTACGAATGTTCGAAAACTGCCTCGGCCATTTTCTCCAAAACCACTGGCCCAATTTCAACCAAACCTTCTGCGTTGGACTCCCCTCGACCCCCGAGACGACATATGCGGATTGGGAGAAAGTTGATATTGGACCGAAAAAAACATTTTCGCGGGGCTTACGAATGTTCGAAAACTGCCTCGGCCATTTTCTCCAAAACCACTGGCCCAATTTCAACCAAACCTTCTGCGTTGGACTCCCCTCGACCCCCGAGAAGACATATGCGAATTGGGAGAAATTTGATTTTTGGACCGAAAACAACATTTTCGCCGGCTTACGAATGTTCGAAAACTGCCTCGGCCATTTTCTCCAAAACCACTGGCCCAATTTCAACCAAACCTTCTGCGTTGGACTCCCCTCGACCCCCGAGACGACATATGCGAATTGGGAGAAATTTGATTTTTGGTCCGAAAACCACCCGCGGGGCTTACGAATGTTCGAAAACTGCCTCGGCCATTTTCTCCAAAACCACTGGCCCAATTTCAACCAAACCTTCTGCGTTGGACTCCCCTCGACCCCCGAGAAGACATATGCGAATTGGGAGAAATTTGATTTTTGGACCGAAAACAACATTTTCGCCGGCTTACGAATGTTCGAAAACTGCCTCGGCCATTTTCTCCAAAACCACTGGCCCAATTTCAACCAAACCTTCTGCGTTGGACTCCCCTCGACCCCCGAGACGACATATGCGAATTGGGAGAAATTTGATTTTGGTCCGAAAACAACATTTTCGCCGGCTTACGAATGTTCGAAAACTGCCTCGGCCATTTTCTCCAAAACCACTGGCCCAATTTCAACCAAACCTTCTGCGTTGGACTCCCCTCGACCCCCGAGAAGACATATGCGAATTGGGAGAAATTTGATTTTTGGACCGAAAACAACATTTTCGCCGGCTTACGAATGTTCGAAAACTGCCTCGGCCATTTTCTCCAAAACCACTGGCCCAATTTCAACCAAACCTTCTGCGTTGGACTCCCCTCGACCCCCGAGACGACATATGCGGATTGGGAGAAATTTGATTTTTGGTCCGAAAACCACCCGCGGGGCTTACGAATGTTCGAAAACTGCCTCGGCCATTTTCTCCAAAACCACTGGCCCAATTTCAACCAAACCTTCTGCGTTGGACTCCCCTCGACCCCCGAGAAGACATATGCGAATTGGGAGAAATTTGATTTTGGACCGAAAACAACATTTTCGCCGGCTTACGAATGTTCGAAAACTGCCTCGGCCATTTTCTCCAAAACCACTGGCCCAATTTCAACCAAACCTTCTGCGTTGGACTCCCCTCGACCCCCGAGACGACATATGCGGATTGGGAGAAATTTGATTTTTGGTCCGAAAACCACCCGCGGGGCTTACGAATGTTCGAAAACTGCCTCGGCCATTTTCTCCAAAACCACTGGCCCAATTTCAACCAAACCTTCTGCGTTGGACTCCCCTCGACCCCCGAGAAGACATATGCGAATTGGGAGAAATTTGATTTTGGACCGAAAACAACATTTTCGCCGGCTTACGAATGTTCGAAAACTGCCTCGGCCATTTTCTCCAAAACCACTGGCCCAATTTCAACCAAACCTTCTGCGTTGGACTCCCCTCGACCCCCGAGACGACATATGCGAATTGGGAGAAATTTGATTTTGGTCCGAAAACCACTCGCGGGGCTTACGAATGTTCGAAAACTGCCTCGGCCATTTTCTCCAAAACCACTGGCCCAATTTCAACCAAACCTTCTGCGTTGGACTCCCCTCGACCCCCGAGACGACATATGCGAATTGGGAGAAATTTGATTTTTGGTCCGAAAACCACCCGCCGGGCTTACGAATGTTCGAAAACTGCCTCGGCCATTTTCTCCAAAACCACTGGCCCAATTTCAACCAAACCTTCTGCGTTGGACTCCCCTCGACCCCCGAGAAGACATATGCGAATTGGGAGAAATTTGATTTTGGACCGAAAACAACATTTTCGCCGGCTTACGAATGTTCGAAAAATGCCTCGGCCATTTTCTCCAAAACCACTGGCCCAATTTCAACCAAACCTTCTGCGTTGGACTCCCCTCGACCCCCGAGACGACATATGCGGATTGGGAGAAACTTGATTTTTGGTCCGAAAACCACCCGCGGGGCTTACGAATGTTCGAAAACTGCCTCGGCCATTTTCTCCAAAACCACTGGCCCAATTTCAACCAAACCTTCTGCGTTGGACTCCCCTCGACCCCCGAGAAGACATATGCGAATTGGGAGAAATTTGATTTTTGGACCGAAAACAACATTTTCGCCGGCTTACGAATGTTCGAAAACTGCCTCGGCCATTTTCTCCAAAACCACTGGCCCAATTTCAACCAAACCTTCTGCGTTGGACTCCCCTCGACCCCCGAGACGACATATGCGAATTGGGAGAAATTTGATTTTTGGTCCGAAAACCACCCGCGGGGCTTACGAATGTTCGAAAACTGCCTCGGCCATTTTCTCCAAAACCACTGGCCCAATTTCAACCAAACCTTCTGCGTTGGACTCCCCTCGACCCCCGAGAAGACATATGCGAATTGGGAGAAATTTGATTTTTGGACCGAAAACAACATTTTCGCCGGCTTACGAATGTTCGAAAACTGCCTCGGCCATTTTCTCCAAAACCACTGGCCCAATTTCAACCAAACCTTCTGCGTTGGACTCCCCTCGACCCCCGAGACGACATATGCGAATTGGGAGAAATTTGATTTTTGGTCCGAAAACCACCCGCGGGGCTTACGAATGTTCGAAAACTGCCTCGGCCATTTTCTCCAAAACCACTGGCCCAATTTCAACCAAACCTTCTGCGTTGGACTCCCCTCGACCCCCGAGAAGACATATGCGAATTGGGAGAAATTTGATTTTTGGACCGAAAACAACATTTTCGCCGGCTTACGAATGTTCGAAAACTGCCTCGGCCATTTTCTCCAAAACCACTGGCCCAATTTCAACCAAACCTTCTGCGTTGGACTCCCCTCGACCCCCGAGACGACATATGCGAATTGGGAGAAATTTGATTTTTGGTCCGAAAACCACCCGCGGGGCTTACGAATGTTCGAAAACTGCCTCGGCCATTTTCTCCAAAACCACTGGCCCAATTTCAACCAAACCTTCTGCGTTGGACTCCCCTCGACCCCCGAGAAGACATATGCGAATTGGGAGAAATTTGATTTTTGGACCGAAAACAACATTTTCGCCGGCTTACGAATGTTCGAAAACTGCCTCGGCCATTTTCTCCAAAACCACTGGCCCAATTTCAACCAAACCTTCTGCGTTGGACTCCCCTCGACCCCCGAGACGACATATGCGGATTGGGAGAAAATTGATTTTTGGTCCGAAAACCACCCGCGGGGCTTACGAATGTTCGAAAACTGCCTCGGCCATTTTCTCCAAAACCACTGGCCCAATTTCAACCAAACCTTCTGCGTTGGACTCCCCTCGACCCCCGAGAAGACATATGCGAATTGGGAGAAATTTGATTTTGGACCGAAAACAACATTTTCGCCGGCTTACGAATGTTCGAAAACTGCCTCGGCCATTTTCTCCAAAACCACTGGCCCAATTTCAACCAAACCTTCTGCGTTGGACTCCCCTCGACCCCCGAGACGACATATGCGGATTGGGAGAAATTTGATTTTTGGTCCGAAAACCACCCGCGGGGCTTACGAATGTTCGAAAACTGCCTCGGCCATTTTCTCCAAAACCACTGGCCCAATTTCAACCAAACCTTCTGCGTTGGACTCCCCTCGACCCCCGAGAAGACATATGCGAATTGGGAGAAATTTGATTTTTGGACCGAAAACAACATTTTCGCCGGCTTACGAATGTTCGAAAACTGCCTCGGCCATTTTCTCCAAAACCACTGGCCCAATTTCAACCAAACCTTCTGCGTTGGACTCCCCTCGACCCCCGAGACGACATATGCGAATTGGGAGAAATTTGATTTTGGTCCGAAAACCACCCGCGGGGCTTACGAATGTTCGAAAACTGCCTCGGCCATTTTCTCCAAAACCACTGGCCCAATTTCAACCAAACCTTCTGCGTTGGACTCCCCTCGACCCCCGAGAAGACATATGCGAATTGGGAGAAATTTGATTTTTGGACCGAAAACAACATTTTCGCCGGCTTACGAATGTTCGAAAACTGCCTCGGCCATTTTCTCCAAAACCACTGGCCCAATTTCAACCAAACCTTCTGCGTTGGACTCCCCTCGACCCCCGAGACGACATATGCGAATTGGGAGAAATTTGATTTTGGTCCGAAAACCACCCGCGGGGCTTACGAATGTTCGAAAACTGCCTCGGCCATTTTCTCCAAAACCACTGGCCCAATTTCAACCAAACCTTTCTACAAAACCACTGGCCCAATTTCAACCAAACCTTCTGCGTTGGACTCCCCTCGACCCCCGAGAAGACATATGCGAATTGGGAGAAATTTGATTTTGGACCGAAAACAACATATTCGCCGGCTTACGAATGTTCGAAAAATGCCTCGGCCATTTTCTCCAAAACCACTGGCCCAATTTCAACCAAACCTTCTGCGTTGGACTCCCCTCGACCCCCGAGACGACATATGCGGATTGGGAGAAACTTGATTTTTGGTCCGGAAACCACCCGCGGGGCTTACGAATGTTCGAAAACTGCCTCGGCCATTTTCTACAAAACCACTGGCCCAATTTCAACCAAACCTTCTGCTTTGGACTCCCCTCGACCCCCGAGAAGACATATGCGAATTGGGAGAAATTTGATTTTGGACCGAAAACAACATTTTCGCCGGCTTACGAATGTTCGAAAGATGCCTCGGCCATTTTCTCCAAAACCACTGGCCCAATTTCAACCAAACCTTCTGCGTTGGACTCCCCTCGACCCCCGAGACGACATATGCGGATTGGGAGAAACTTGATTTGTGGTCCGAAAACCACCCGCGGGGCTTACGAATGTTCGAAAACTGCCTCGGCCATTTTGTACAAAACCACTGGCCCAATTTCAACCAAACCTTCTGCGTTGGACTCCCCTCGACCCCCGAGAAGACATATGCGAATTGGGAGAAATTTGATTTTGGACCGAAAACAACATATTCGCCGGCTTACGAATGTTCGAAAAATGCCTCGGCCATTTTCTCCAAAACCACTGGCCCAATTTCAACCAAACCTTCTGCGTTGGACTCCCCTCGACCCCCGAGACGACATATGCGGATTGGGAGAAACTTGATTTTTGGTCCGGAAACCACCCGCGGGGCTTACGAATGTTCGAAAACTGCCTCGGCCATTTTCTACAAAACCACTGGCCCAATTTCAACCAAACCTTCTGCGTTGGACTCCCCTCGACCCCCGAGAAGACATATGCGAATTGGGAGAAATTTGATTTTGGACCGAAAACAACATATTCGCCGGCTTACGAATGTTCGAAAAATGCCTCGGCCATTTTCTCCAAAACCACTGGCCCAATTTCAACCAAACCTTCTGCGTTGGACTCCCCTCGACCCCCGAGACGACATATGCGGATTGGGAGAAACTTGATTTTTGGTCCGGAAACCACCCGCGGGGCTTACGAATGTTCGAAAACTGCCTCGGCCATTTTCTACAAAACCACTGGCCCAATTTCAACCAAACCTTCTGCTTTGGACTCCCCTCGACCCCCGAGAAGACATATGCGAATTGGGAGAAATTTGATTTTGGACCGAAAACAACATTTTCGCCGGCTTACGAATGTTCGAAAGATGCCTCGGCCATTTTCTCCAAAACCACTGGCCCAATTTCAACCAAACCTTCTGCGTTGGACTCCCCTCGACCC
The DNA here is from genome assembly GCA_030347415.2 of Decapterus maruadsi. Taxonomy (NCBI): domain Eukaryota; kingdom Metazoa; phylum Chordata; class Actinopteri; order Carangiformes; family Carangidae; genus Decapterus; species Decapterus maruadsi. The sequence goes on along the minus strand of JARUPV020000261.1, from coordinate 29,438 downwards.
CGAGACGACATATGCGGATTGGGAGAAACTTGATTTTTGGTCCGAAAACCACCCGCGGGGCTTACGAATGTTCGAAAACTGCCTCGGCCATTTTCTCCAAAACCACTGGCCCAATTTCAACCAAACCTTCTGCGTTGGACTCCCCTCGACCCCCGAGAAGACATATGCGAATTGGGAGAAATTTGATTTTGGACCGAAAACAACATATTCGCCGGCTTACGAATGTTCGAAAATGCCTCGGCCATTTTCTCCAAAACCACTGGCCCAATTTCAACCAAACCTTCTGCGTTGGACTCCCCTCGACCCCCGAGACGACATATGCGGATTGGGAGAAACTTGATTTTTGGTCCGAAAACCACCCGCGGGGCTTACGAATGTTCGAAAACTGCCTCGGCCATTTTCTACAAAACCACTGGCCCAATTTCAACCAAACCTTCTGCGTTGGACTCCCCTCGACCCCCGAGAAGACATATGCGAATTGGGAGAAATTTGATTTTGGACCGAAAACAACATTTTCGCCAGCTTACGAATGTTCGAAAAATGCCTCGGCCATTTTCTCCAAAACCACAGGCCAAATTTCAACAAAACCTTCTGCGTTGGACTCCCCTCGACCCCCGAGACGACATATGCGAATTGGGAGAAACTTGATTTTTGGTCCGAAAACCACACGCGGGGCTTACGAATGTTCGAAAACTGCCTTGGCCATTTTCTCCAAAACCACTGGCCCAATTTCAACCAAACCTTCTGCGTTGGACTCCCCTCGACCCCCGAGAAGACATATGCGAATTGGGAGAAATTTGATTTTGGACCGAAAACAACATTTTCGCCGGCTTACGAATGTTCGAAAACTGCCTCGGCCATTTTCTCCAAAACCACTGGCCCAATTTCAACCAAATCTTCTGCGTTGGACTCCCCTCGACCCCCGAGACGACATATGCGAATTGGGAGAAATTTGATTTTTGGTCCGAAAACCACCCGCGGGGCTTACGAATGTTCGAAAACTGCCTCGGCCATTTTCTACAAAACCACTGGCCCAATTTCAACCAAACCTTCTGCGTTGGACTCCCCTCGACCCCCAAGAAGACATATGCGAATTGGGAGAAATTTGATTTTGGACCGAAAACAACATATTCGCCGGCTTACGAATGTTCGAAAAATGCCTCGGCCATTTTCTCCAAAACCACTGGCCCAATTTCAACCAAACCTTCTGCGTTGGACTCCCCTCGACCCCCGAGACGACATATGCGAATTGGGAGAAATTTGATTTTGGACCGAAACAACATTTTCGCCGGCTTACGAATGTTCGAAAACTGCCTCGGCCATTTTCTCCAAAACCACTGGCCCAATTTCAACCAAACCTTCTGCGTTGGACTCCCCTCGACCCCCGAGACGACATATGCGAATTGGGAGAAACTTGATTTTGGTCCGAAAACCACTCGCGAATGTTACGAATGTTCGAAAACTGCCTCGGCCATTTTCTCCAAAACCACTGGCCCAATTTCAACAAAACCTTCTGCGTTGGACTCCCCTCGACCCCCGAGAAGACATATGCGAATTGGGAGAAATTTGATTTTGGACCGAAAACAACATATTCGCCGGCTTACGAATGTTCGAAAAATGCCTCGGCCATTTTCTCCAAAACCACTGGCCCAATTTCAACCAAACCTTCTGCGTTGGACTCCCTCGACCCCCGAGACGACATATGCGGATTGGGAGAAACTTGATTTTTGGTCCGAAAACCACCCGCGGGGCTTACGAATGTTCGAAAACTGCCTCGGCCATTTTCTACAAAACCACTGGCCCAATTTCAACCAAACCTTCTGCGTTGGACTCCCCTCGACCCCCGAGAAGACATATGCGAATTGGGAGAAATTTGATTTTGGACCGAAAACAACATTTTCGCCGGCTTACGAATGTTCGAAAACTGCCTCGGCCATTTTCTCCAAAACCACTGGCCCAATTTCAACCAAACCTTCTGCGTTGGACTCCCCTCGACCCCGAGAAGACATATGCGAATTGGGAGAAATTTGATTTTGGACCGAAACAACATATTCGCCGGCTTACGAATGTTCGAAAAATGCCTTGGCCATTTTCTCCAAAACCACTGGCCCAATTTCAACCAAACCTTCTGCGTTGGACTCCCTCGACCCCCGAGACGACATATGCGGATTGGGAGAAACTTGATTTTTGGTCCGAAAACCACCCGCGGGGCTTACGAATGTTCGAAAACTGCCTCGGCCATTTTCTACAAAACCACTGGCCCAATTTCAACCAAACCTTCTGCGTTGGACTCCCCTCGACCCCCGAGAAGACATATGCGAATTGGGAGAAATTTGATTTTGGACCGAAAACAACATTTTCGCCGGCTTACGAATGTTCGAAAAATGCCTCGGCCATTTTCTCCAAAACCACTGGCCCAATTTCAACCAAACCTTCTGCGTTGGACTACCTCGACCCCCGAGACGACATATGCAGGTTTGGGAGAAACTTGATTTTTGGTCCGAAAACCACCCGCGGGGCTTACGAATGTTCGAAAACTGCCTCGGCCATTTTCTACAAAACCACTGGCCCAATTTCAACCAAACCTTCTGCGTTGGACTCCCCTCGACCCCCGAGAAGACATATGCGAATTGGGAGAAATTTGATTTTGGACCGAAAACAACATTTTCGCCGACTTACGAATGTTCGAAAAATGCCTCGGCCATTTTCTCCAAAACCACTGGCCCAATTTCAACCAAACCTTCTGCGTTGGACTCTCCTCGACCCCCGAGAAGACATATGCGAATTGGGAGAAATTTGATTTTGGACCGAAAACAACATATTCGCCGGCTTACGAATGTTCGAAAAATGCCTCGGCCATTTTCTCCAAAACCACTGGCCCAATTTCAACCAAACCTTCTGCGTTGGACTCCCTCGACCCCCGAGACGACATATGCGAATTGGGAGAAACTTGATTTTTGGTCCGAAAACCACCCGCGGGGCTTACGAATGTTCGAAAACTGCCTTGGCCATTTTCTCCAAAACCACTGGCCCAATTTCAACCAAACCTTCTGCGTTGGACTCCCCTCGACCCCCGAGAAGACATATGCGAATTGGGAGAAATTTGATTTTGGACCGAAAACAACATTTTCGCCGGCTTACGAATGTTCGAAAACTGCCTCGGCCATTTTCTCCAAAACCACTGGCCCAAATTCAACCAAACCTTCTGCGTTGGACTCCCCTCTTCCCCCGAGACGACATATGCGAATTGGTAGAAATTTGACATTTGGTCCGAAAACCACCCGCGGGGCTTACGAATGTTCGAAAACTGCCTCGGCCATTTTCTCCAAAACCACTGGCCCAATTTCAACCAAACCTTCTGCGTTGGACTCCCCTCGACCCCCGAGACGACATATGCGAATTGGGAGAAACTTGATTTTTGGTCCGAAAACCACTCGCGGGGCTTACGAATGTTCGAAAACTGCCTTGGCCATTTTCTCCAAAACCACTGGCCCAATTTCAACCAAACCTTCTGCGTTGGACTCCCCTCGACCCCCGAGAAGACATATGCGGATTGGGAGAAATTTGATTTTGGACCGAAAACAACATTTTCGCCGGCTTACGAATGTTCGAAAACTGCCTCGGCCATTTTCTCCAAAACCACTGGCCCAATTTCAACCAAACCTTCTGCGTTGGACTCCCCTCGACCCCCGAGACGACATATGCGAATTGGGAGAAACTTGATTTTTGGCCCGAATACCACCCGCGGGGCTTACGAATGTTCGAAAACGGCCTCGGCCATTTTCTCCATTTTCTCCAAAACCACTGGCCAAATTTCAACAAAACCTTCTGCGTTGGACTCCCCTCGACCCCCGAGACGACATATGCGAATTGGGAGAAACTTGATTTTTGGTCCGAAAACCACCCGCGGGGCTTACGAATGTTCGAAAACTGCCTCGGCCATTTTCTCCAAAACCACTGGCCCAATTTCAACCAAACCTTCTGCGTTGGACTCCCCTCGACCCCGAGACGACATATGCGAATTGGGAGAAATTTGATTTTGGTCCGAAAACCACCCGCGGGGCTTACGAATGTTCGAAAACTGCCTTGGCCATTTTCTCCAAAACCACTGGCGCAATTTCAACCAAACCTTCTGCGTTGGACTCCCCTCGACCCCCGAGAAGACATATGCGAATTGGGAGAAATTTGATTTTGGACCGAAAACAACATTTTCGCCGGCTTACGAATGTTCGAAAACTGCCTCGGCCATTTTCTCCAAAACCACTGGCCCAATTTCAACCAAACCTTCTGCGTTGGACTCCCCTCGACCCCCGATACGACATATGCGAATTGGGAGAAATTTGATTTTTGGCCCGAATACCACCCGCGGGGCTTACGAATGTTCGAAAACGGCCTCGGCCATTTTCTCCATTTTCTCCAAAACCACTGGCCCAATTTCAACCAAACCTTCTGCGTTGGACTCCCCTCGACCCCCGAGAAGACATATGCGAATTGGGAGAAATTTGATTTTGGACCGAAAACAACATTTTCGCCGGCTTACGAATGTTCGAAAACTGCCTCGGCCATTTTCTCCAAAACCACTGGCCCAATTTCAACCAAACCTTCTGCGTTGGACTCCCCTCGACCCCCGAGACGACATATGCGAATTGGGAGAAACTTGATTTTTGGTCCGAAAACCACCCGCGGGGCTTACGAATGTTCGAAAACTGCCTCGGCCATTTTCTCCAAAACCACTGGCCCAATTTCAACAAAACCTTCTGCGTTGGACTCCCCTCGACCCCCGAGAAGACATATGCGAATTGGGAGAAATTTGATTTTGGACCGAAAACAACATATTCGCCGGCTTACGAATGTTCGAAAAATGCCTCGGCCATTTTCTCCAAAACCACTGGCCCAATTTCAACCAAACCTTCTGCGTTGGACTCCCCTCGACCCCCGAGACGACATATGCGGATTGGGAGAAACTTGATTTTTGGTCCGAAATCCACCCGCGGGGCTTACGAATGTTCGAAAACTGCCTCGGCCATTTTCTACAAAACCACTGGCCCAATTTCAACCAAACCTTCTGCGTTGGACTCCCTCGACCCCCGAGAAGACATATGCGAATTGGGAGAAATTTGATTTTGGACCGAAAACAACATTTTCGCCGGCTTACGAATGTTCGAAAACTGCCTCGGCCATTTTCTCCAAAACCACTGGCCCAATTTCAACCAAACCTTCTGCGTTGGACTCCCCTCGACCCCCGAGAAGACATATGCGAATTGGGAGAAATTTGATTTTGGACCGAAAACAACATATTCGCCGGCTTACGAATGTTCGAAAAATGCCTTGGCCATTTTCTCCAAAACCACTGGCCCAATTTCAACCAAACCTTCTGCGTTGGACTCCCCTCGACCCCCGAGACGACATATGCGGATTGGGAGAAACTTGATTTTTGGTCCGAAAACCACCCGCGGGGCTTACGAATGTTCGAAAACTGCCTCGGCCATTTTCTACAAAACCACTGGCCCAATTTCAACCAAACCTTCTGCGTTGGACTCCCCTCGACCCCCGAGAAGACATATGCGAATTGGGAGAAATTTGATTTTGGACCGAAAACAACATTTTCGCCGGCTTACGAATGTTCGAAAAATGCCTCGGCCATTTTCTCCAAAACCACTGGCCCAATTTCAACCAAACCTTCTGCGTTGGACTCCCCTCGACCCCCGAGACGACATATGCAGGTTTGGGAGAAACTTGATTTTTGGTCCGAAAACCACCCGCGGGGCTTACGAATGTTCGAAAACTGCCTCGGCCATTTTCTACAAAACCACTGGCCCAATTTCAACCAAACCTTCTGCGTTGGACTCCCCTCGACCCCCGAGAAGACATATGCGAATTGGGAGAAATTTGATTTTGGACCGAAAACAACATTTTCGCCGACTTACGAATGTTCGAAAAATGCCTCGGCCATTTTCTCCAAAACCACTGGCCCAATTTCAACCAAACCTTCTGCGTTGGACTCCCCTCGACCCCCGAGAAGACATATGCGAATTGGGAGAAATTTGATTTTGGACCGAAAACAACATATTCGCCGGCTTACGAATGTTCGAAAAATGCCTCGGCCATTTTCTCCAAAACCACTGGCCCAATTTCAACCAAACCTTCTGCGTTGGACTCCCCTCGACCCCCGAGACGACATATGCGAATTGGGAGAAACTTGATTTTTGGTCCGAAAACCACCCGCGGGGCTTACGAATGTTCGAAAACTGCCTTGGCCATTTTCTCCAAAACCACTGGCCCAATTTCAACCAAACCTTCTGCGTTGGACTCCCCTCGACCCCCGAGAAGACATATGCGAATTGGGAGAAATTTGATTTTGGACCGAAAACAACATTTTCGCCGGCTTACGAATGTTCGAAAACTGCCTCGGCCATTTTCTCCAAAACCACTGGCCCAATTTCAACCAAACCTTCTGCGTTGGACTCCCCTCTTCCCCCGAGACGACATATGCGAATTGGTAGAAATTTGACATTTGGTCCGAAAACCACCCGCGGGGCTTACGAATGTTCGAAAACTGCCTCGGCCATTTTCTCCAAAACCACTGGCCCAATTTCAACCAAACCTTCTGCGTTGGACTCCCCTCGACCCCCGAGAAGACATATGCGAATTGGGAGAAATTTGATTTTGGACCGAAAACAACATTTTCGCCGGCTTACGAATGTTCGAAAACTGCCTCTGCCATTTTCTCCAAAACCACTGGCCCAATTTCAACCAAACCTTCTGCGTTGGACTCCCTCGACCCCCGAGACGACATATGCGAATTGGGAGAAACTTGATTTTTGGTCCGAAAACCACCCGCGGGGCTTACGAATGTTCGAAAACTGCCTCGGCCATTTTCTCCAAAACCACTGGCCCAATTTCAACCAAACCTTCTGCGTTGGACTCCCCTCGACCCCCGAGACGACATATGCGAATTGGGAGAAATTTGATTTTTGGTCCGAAAACCACCCGCGGGGCTTACGAATGTTCGAAAACTGCCTTGGCCATTTTCTCCAAAACCACTGGCGCAATTTCAACCAAACCTTCTGCGTTGGACTCCCCTCGACCCCCGAGAAGACATATGCGAATTGGGAGAAATTTGATTTTGGACCGAAAACAACATTTTCGCCGGCTTACGAATGTTCGAAAACTGCCTCGGCCATTTTCTCCAAAACCACTGGCCCAATTTCAACCAAACCTTCTGCGTTGGACTCCCCTCGACCCCCGATACGACATATGCGAATTGGGAGAAATTTGATTTTTGGCCCGAATACCACCCGCGGGGCTTACGAATGTTCGAAAACGGCCTCGGCCATTTTCTCCATTTTCTCCAAAACCACTGGCCAAATTTCAACAAAACCTTCTGCGTTGGACTCCCCTCGACCCCCGAGACGACATATGCGAATTGGGAGAAACTTGATTTTTGGTCCGAAGACCACCCGCGGGGCTTACGAATGTTCGAAAACTGCCTTGGCCATTTTCTCCAAAACCACTGGCCCAATTTCAACCAAACCTTCTGCGTTGGACTCCCCTCGACCCCGAGAAGACATATGCGAATTGGGAGAAATTTGATTTTGGACCGAAAACAACATTTTCGCCGGCTTACGAATGTTCGAAAACTGCCTCGGCCATTTTCTCCAAAACCACTGGCCCAATTTCAACCAAACCTTCTGCGTTGGACTCCCCTCGACCCCCGATACGACATATGCGAATTGGGAGAAATTTGATTTTTGGCCCGAATACCACCCGCGGGGCTTACGAATGTTCGAAAACGGCCTCGGCCATTTTCTCCATTTTCTCCAAAACCACTGGCCAAATTTCAACAAAACCTTCTGTTGTGTAGTGTCAATGAAAAGAAAGCTAGCAGGCAAGCTACTTCAGAGGAACGGTGTTTACTTCACGGAGTCAGGAGGACAACTGCGCACATTCAGAATGTATGGGTTACCTGTAGTGACACTGCCACCTACTGGCATGATATATGTATGCAGGCACACACACGTATATACCACATATCCCTCTTTTTTAAGAATAATTCCTCTCACGCAAATACAACAGATAGTTAACATTTAGCTGCGTCAACACTTCAATAGTAACCAATCCTGCATAGTAAGTAATTACGAAATAAACGAAACAACCTGAAATTAGCTTCGGAAGATCTCAGTATTACCTAGAATCTGTAAACTACTTTTCAGCATAACACTTATACATCACCAACAGTGACACATTTGTACTTTCATGAATTTTCAAATTTCCTGTAATCTTGTGCTGATTGTTAAGACCTTCACGTGGAAAAATATGTAAATTTGAACTGTCCATAACATCATAATTTGTGAACATGTAACAGTCCATACTTCAAATTGGACACAGGTAACAGTCCATAAATCACATCGCATTCTGCCCCTTTTTTTTGGTCCGAAAAGACAGGGGTCAGGTAGCAAAACCTTCCAGCCAAGCAGGCGGCTGAATCTGCCTGCGACTCCGCTGGAGCCTAGGAGGCGGTTGAGCAGGTGGGGGCGTCTGAGGAGGCACATACACATCCTCAGGCCGTACACAGGTACTTGTTGTGTGCACCTCAGGGGAGGGGGGACTTGCAGGGGACAGGTGTATGGCGTTCCATACTTTACCATCAGAAAGTTCGTAGGTTGCCGGGCCTTTCTGAGCAACAACACAGAGGGGCTGTGTGAACTTGGTGTGTCCTTTCTTTAAGATTCCTGGTTTCCTGATCCTAACATAGGAACCACACTGAAACTTTGGAGACTGTGCGCCACGACGTTCATCCACATAGCGCTTTACTTTGGCTTGTTTCAGAGCCACAGTGTCTCTCACAGCTTCAGGCTGAACGGATGCACGAGGCGAAGCAATGCCTTTGATGTTCAGCTTGGTGCGGAATGGGCGTCCATGCAGAAGTTCAGCAGGGGAGACTTGAGTCAGTGCATGGGGAGTTGCTCGATAAGTGAGGAGAAAGTCTGTGACAAAGGGCTTCCATGGCTGACCTTCAATGTCAGCTGTTTGTAAACAGTCCTTTAATACTCTGTTCCATCTCTCCACTTCTCCATTACTTTGCGGATAGTAAATGGAGCTGCGGCAGTGTGTAATGTCCTGAGCTGCTAAGTAAGCCTCAAACTCAGCAGACACAAATGAAGGGCCGTTATCAGTTACAAGTTCGAGGGGGTTGCCTTCACGGCTGAAAACAGTAGACAAGAATGCAATGACAGTAGCAGACGTAACATCTGATGTAAATGCCACTTCAGGCCATTTACTGTAATAGTCAACTAAGGTGATGGCAAAACGGCAGTCAGGTGGAGCAGAGTGGAATGGGCCCACAATATCCATGGCAAGTTTTTCCCAGGCTGCATTGGGAAAGGGCACTGGTTGCAGTGGGGCAGCTTTGGTTATGGCAGTTTTGTCATGTTGGGAGCAGGTGGTGCATGACTTAATGGCAGCTTCCACATCAGAGTCCATACCGGGCCACCAATAGAGCTCCCTTAGTCTTTGTTTTGTCCTCACCATGCCTTGGTGAGTGTCGTGGGCAAGCTGCATGAGTTGTGGCTGAAGAGTCTGCGGAATCACAACTCGGTGAGTACCTCTTATCAAAACTTCATCAAGTTCAGCCAGCTCAGTCTGTACACGGTAGAGGGAAGAAGGGCAGGATCAAGGCCTTTAGCTGTACGGGGCCAACCATTTCTTTGAAAAGCCATAACCTGCTGCAGCACTGGGCACTCTTTGTATGCAGTATGTAGCTGCTCTGTAGTAACAGCTGCAAGGTCCACAGACACCATGGCTATGATGTCCTCATCCTGCTCTTGTGGGTCAGAAGACGGCAGGGGCAAGCGAGACAAACAATCTGCTATGACGTTGTCACGACCTGGCTTGTATTCCACAGTGTAGTTGAAGCACATGAGACGAGCCGACCATCTCGAAATCCTCATCCCTGCTCTTCCGAAACCTTTGGTGGACAGCAGGGCAGTAAGTGGGCTATGGTCAGTACGCAGGGTGAAGTGTCTTCCCCAGAGGTAAGTGCGCCAACGCTCAGCTGACCACACAAAGCTAACGCCTCTTTCTCTATGATAGAGTATTTCCTCTCACAGTCAGTAAGGGATCTGGATGCGAATGCAACAGTCTTTTCAGTGTCACCGTGAAGCTGGGTGAGCACTGCACCAATGCCGTAGTCACAGGCGTCTGTAGTGACGAGTGTAGGGAGAGCAGGATCGAACAGCGTAAGTGCTGGGCTTGTAGCAATCAGTTCTTTGAGGTGAGAAAAAGCCTCCTGAGCAGCATCAGTCCATTTAAATTCTGCACTTTTCCTCAGCAGAGCACGAAGAGGTTCCACAACAGAGGCGTAGCAGGGAATGAACTTTGAATACCACCCCGTGAGGCCCAGGAAGGACTGTAGGGCCGTGGCATCACGAGGGGGAGGAGCCTCTGTTATAGCAGCAACATGGTCTGGGTTGGGACGGATGCCTGAAGCAGAAACAACGTGGCCCAAAAACGAAAGTTCATTTTTCCTGAACAGGCACTTCTCTACATTTAGTTTCAGTCCACTGTTGTTCAGTCTATGCAGTACAGCTTTGAGTCGTGTCTCATGCAGTGTAGGAGTCTCAGCATACACAATAATATCATCTAAGTAACACTGTACACCATCCAAACCTGCCAGAATCTGCGACATCATCCTCTGGAATGCACTTGGCGCCGACCAAGACCGAAGGGGACCTTAGTGAACCTAAACAGTCCATCATGAGTGATAAAACCAGTAAGGTCTCGGCTCTCGGGGTGCAAAGGTACCTGATGATATGCGTTTTGCAGGTCAATAGATGAGAATATTTGTGCTCCTCGTAGCTCATGAAACACCTCCTCAATGTGTGGCAGTGGATGGCTGTCCACAACCACAGCCTTGTTGGGCTCACGCAGATCTGGACATATCCTGAGCCGACCCGACTTGCGGTGCACCACCACTATGGGTGAAACCCATGGTGAGGAGTCGATGCGTTCAATGACACCGTCGTTTTCTAGTCTCTGCAGCTCCTGAGACACTGCATCACGAATGGCAAAAGGCAGACGACGTAACTTTTGCTGCACAGGCTGTATTCCAGGTCGTACAGTGACTTTGTGAACAAATCCAGTAACTGTTCCAGTCTTTGAAGCATCAGTTTCAGCAGCTGTGTACTGTACAGGGACAGCAGGGGATGTGTTAGTAGTGACATGACCCTCTATGATCTCAAGGTGCAGGGCGTTGAAGAGATCCATGCCTAATATGGGCGTACCTGCTGGGACAATATGAATGTACTGGGACGTGCATTTTGTCATGTATGTCACTGTCAGTTCCAGACAACCTAGCACAGGTATAGGTTTCTTTGTGTACGTGGTCAGTGTTTTTCTGGGCTTCAGGAGCGGGGTGTGGCTGAAGTAACTCTTGTACATGTGCTCTGGGAGAATAGAGACACCAGACCCAGTATCCACCATCAGATCAGCAGTAACTGTAGGGCCACCTGAAGCTTTCATGGAGACATTGCACATTAATTTACTGCTCAGTGTACTTGCATCATCTTCATCAACTAATAGCACTGTGACGGAATCACTGGAAACTTCTCCCACATTGCATGAAGCAGTCCTGCTCCTGCACACTCTGGCAAAATGTCCAGGCTTATTACAATGTCTGCATGTGACTGATTTGGCTGGACACTTGGGGTAATTTGCAACGTGTGTTGTAGAGCCACATCTGTAGCACGTCTTACCAGCAGCTGTTGAGCCATTCAAGCCAGCAGTCTTTGGGGTTGGTCTGGGAGAGTTGAAGGGTTTGAGCTGCTTTTGCTTCCCGCCACGAAAAGTAGTCCCACGAACCATGCCGACAACAGCCTCAGCTGCTCCTCTTGACGAAGCTATCGTCTTAGCTTCAGCAACTGCATTTTCAATCTGAGCAGCAATTGTCAAAGTCTTGTCAAGTGTAAGTTTATCCTCAAGCAGCAAGCGCTCTCTGGTCCGAGCATTGGACGTTTTCTCCACAATTTGGTCCCTTATCATGTCCTCAGATAGTGTTCCAAACTCACAAGTCACAATTAGCTCCCGCAGGGCTGCTGCATACTGAGCTGTGGACTCACCAGCTCGTTGAGCTCTCTGGCGAAACTTATTCCTCTCCGCGACGACATTCAATTTGGGTACAAAAAATGTCTTTAAAGCCTTTAGTGCATCGTCGTAGGAATCACCGATCCCTGGCAGCGTGTAGAAGATCCGCTGAGCCTCTGCGCCGACCGTGTGTATTAGCAAAGCACGCTTCCTCTTATCCTCCACATTGTCGGCCAGAGCTAGCACGTAGTTATCAAACATGCGAATCCATGCTTCAAAAGGCACCGTAGGCTCACCTGGGCTCTGCAAAAATGCCGGAGGTGGCGAAATCCCAAGCAGAGCCATCCTCGTCCAATATGTTGTGTAGTGTCAATGAAAAGAAAGCTAGCAGGCAAGCTACTTCAGAGGAACGGTGTTTACTTCACGGAGTCAGGAGGACAACTGCGCACATTCAGAATGTATGGGTTACCTGTAGTGACACTGCCACCTACTGGCATGATATATGTATGCAGGCACACACACGTATATACCACACCTTCTGCGTTGGACTCCCCTCGACCCCCGAGACGACATATGCGGATTGGGAGAAACTTGATTTTTGGTCCGAAAACCACCCGCGGGGCTTACGAATGTTCGAAAACTGCCTCGGCCATTTTCTACAAAACCACTGGCCCAATTTCAACCAAACCTTCTGCGTTGGACTCCCCTCGACCCCCGAGAAGACATATGCGAATTGGGAGAAATTTGATTTTGGACCGAAAACAACATTTTCGCCGACTTACGAATGTTCGAAAAATGCCTCGGCCATTTTCTCCAAAACCACTGGCCCAATTTCAACCAAACCTTCTGCGTTGGACTCCCCTCGACCCCCGAGAAGACATATGCGAATTGGGAGAAATTTGATTTTGGACCGAAAACAACATATTCGCCGGCTTACGAATGTTCGAAAAATGCCTCGGCCATTTTCTCCAAAACCACTGGCCCAATTTCAACCAAACCTTCTGCGTTGGACTCCCCTCGACCCCCGAGACGACATATGCGAATTGGGAGAAACTTGATTTTTGGTCCGAAAACCACCCGCGGGGCTTACGAATGTTCGAAAACTGCCTCGGCCATTTTCTCCAAAACCACTGGCCCAATTTCAACCAAACCTTCTGCGTTGGACTCCCCTCGACCCCCGAGACGACATATGCGAATTGGGAGAAACTTGATTTTTGGTCCGAAAACCACTCGCGGGGCTTACGAATGTTCGAAAACTGCCTTGGCCATTTTCTCCAAAACCACTGGCCCAATTTCAACCAAACCTTCTGCGTTGGACTCCCCTCGACCCCCGAGAAGACATATGCGAATTGGGAGAAATTTGATTTTGGACCGAAAACAACATTTTCGCCGGCTTACGAATGTTCGAAAACTGCCTCTGCCATTTTCTCCAAAACCACTGGCCCAATTTCAACCAAACCTTCTGCGTTGGACTCCCCTCGACCCCCGAGACGACATATGCGAATTGGGAGAAATTTGATTTTTGGTCCGAAAACCACCCGCGGGGCTTACGAATGTTCGAAAACTGCCTTGGCCATTTTCTCCAAAACCACTGGCGCAATTTCAACCAAACCTTCTGCGTTGGACTCCCCTCGACCCCCGAGAAGACATATGCGAATTGGGAGAAATTTGATTTTGGACCGAAAACAACATTTTCGCCGGCTTACGAATGTTCGAAAACTGCCTCGGCCATTTTCTCCAAAACCACTGGCCCAATTTCAACCAAACCTTCTGCGTTGGACTCCCCTCGACCCCCGATACGACATATGCGAATTGGGAGAAATTTGATTTTTGGCCCGAATACCACCCGCGGGGCTTACGAAAAACGGCCTCGGCCATTTTCTCCATTTTCTCCAAAACCACTGGCCAAATTTCAACAAAACCTTCTGCGTTGGACTCCCCTCGACCCCCGAGACGACATATGCGAATTGGGAGAAACTTGATTTTTGGTCCGAAGACCACCCGCGGGGCTTACGAATGTTCGAAAACTGCCTTGGCCATTTTCTCCAAAACCACTGGCCCAATTTCAACCAAACCTTCTGCGTTGGACTCCCCTCGACCCCCGAGAAGACATATGCGAATTGGGAGAAATTTGATTTTGGACCGAAAACAACATTTTCGCCGGCTTACGAATGTTCGAAAACTGCCTCGGCCATTTTCTCCAAAACCACTGGCCCAATTTCAACCAAACCTTCTGCGTTGGACTCCCCTCGACCCCCGATACGACATATGCGAATTGGGAGAAATTTGATTTTTGGCCCGAATACCACCCGCGGGGCTTACGAATGTTCGAAAACGGCCTCGGCCATTTTCTCCATTTTCTCCAAAACCACTGGCCAAATTTCAACAAAACCTTCTGTTGTGTAGTGTCAATGAAAAGAAAGCTAGCAGGCAAGCTACTTCAGAGGAACGGTGTTTACTTCACGGAGTCAGGAGGACAACTGCGCACATTCAGAATGTATGGGTTACCTGTAGTGACACTGCCACCTACTGGCATGATATATGTATGCAGGCACACACACGTATATACCACATATCCCTCTTTTTTAAGAATAATTCCTCTCACGCAAATACAACAGATAGTTAACATTTAGCTGCGTCAACACTTCAATAGTAACCAATCCTGCATAGTAAGTAATTACGAAATAAACGAAACAACCTGAAATTAGCTTCGGAAGATCTCAGTATTACCTAGAATCTGTAAACTACTTTTCAGCATAACACTTATACATCACCAACAGTGACACATTTGTACTTTCATGAATTTTCAAATTTCCTGTAATCTTGTGCTGATTGTTAAGACCTTCACGTGGAAAAATATGTAAATTTGAACTGTCCATAACATCATAATTTGTGAACATGTAACAGTCCATACTTCAAATTGGACACAGGTAACAGTCCATAAATCACATCGCATTCTGCCCCTTTTTTAAAAAGACAGGGGTCAGGTAGCAAAACCTTCCAGCCAAGCAGGCGGCTGAATCTGCCTGCGACTCCGCTGGAGCCTAGGAGGCGGTTGAGCAGGTGGGGGCGTCTGAGGAGGCACATACACATCCTCAGGCCGTACACAGGTACTTGTTGTGTGCACCTCAGGGGAGGGGGGACTTGCAGGGGACAGGTGTATGGCGTTCCATACTTTACCATCAGAAAGTTCGTAGGTTGCCGGGCCTTTCTGAGCAACAACACAGAGGGGCTGTGTGAACTTGGTGTGTCCTTTCTTTAAGATTCCTGGTTTCCTGATCCTAACATAGGAACCACACTGAAACTTTGGAGACTGTGCGCCACGACGTTCATCCACATAGCGCTTTACTTTGGCTTGTTTCAGAGCCACAGTGTCTCTCACAGCTTCAGGCTGAACGGATGCACGAGGCGAAGCAATGCCTTTGATGTTCAGCTTGGTGCGGAATGGGCGTCCATGCAGAAGTTCAGCAGGGAGACTTGAGTCAGTGCATGGGGAGTTGCTCGATAAGTGAGGAGAAAGTCTGTGACAAAGGGCTTCCATGGCTGACCTTCAATGTCAGCTGTTTGTAAACAGTCCTTTAATACTCTGTTCCATCTCTCCACTTCTCCATTACTTTGCGGATAGTAAATGGAGCTGCGGCAGTGTGTAATGTCCTGAGCTGCTAAGTAAGCCTCAAACTCAGCAGACACAAATGAAGGGCCGTTATCAGTTACAAGTTCGAGGGGGTTGCCTTCACGGCTGAAAACAGTAGACAAGAATGCAATGACAGTAGCAGACGTAACATCTGATGTAAATGCCACTTCAGGCCATTTACTGTAATAGTCAACTAAGGTGATGGCAAAACGGCAGTCAGGTGGAGCAGAGTGGAATGGGCCCACAATATCCATGGCAAGTTTTTCCCAGGCTGCATTGGGAAAGGGCACTGGTTGCAGTGGGGCAGCTTTGGTTATGGCAGTTTTGTCATGTTGGGAGCAGGTGGTGCATGACTTAATGGCAGCTTCCACATCAGAGTCCATACCGGGCCACCAATAGAGCTCCCTTAGTCTTTGTTTTGTCCTCACCATGCCTTGGTGAGTGTCGTGGGCAAGCTGCATGAGTTGTGGCTGAAGAGTCTGCGGAATCACAACTCGGTGAGTACCTCTTATCAAAACTTCATCAAGTTCAGCCAGCTCAGTCTGTACACGGTAGAAGGGAAGAAGGGCAGGATCAAGGCCTTTAGCTGTACGGGGCCAACCATTTCTTTGAAAAGCCATAACCTGCTGCAGCACTGGGCACTCTTTGTATGCAGTATGTAGCTGCTCTGTAGTAACAGCTGCAAGGTCCACAGACACCATGGCTATGATGTCCTCATCCTGCTCTTGTGGGTCAGAAGACGGCAGGGGCAAGCGAGACAAACAATCTGCTATGACGTTGTCACGACCTGGCTTGTATTCCACAGTGTAGTTGAAGCACATGAGACGAGCCGACCATCTCGAAATCCTCATCCCTGCTCTTCCGAAACCTTTGGTGGACAGCAGGGCAGTAAGTGGGCTATGGTCAGTACGCAGGGTGAAGTGTCTTCCCCAGAGGTAAGTGCGCCAACGCTCAGCTGACCACACACAAGCTAACGCCTCTTTCTCTATGATAGAGTATTTCCTCTCACAGTCAGTAAGGGATCTGGATGCGAATGCAACAGTCTTTTCAGTGTCACCGTGAAGCTGGGTGAGCACTGCACCAATGCCGTAGTCACAGGCGTCTGTAGTGACGAGTGTAGGGAGAGCAGGATCGAACAGCGTAAGTGCTGGGCTTGTAGCAATCAGTTCTTTGAGGTGAGAAAAAGCCTCCTGAGCAGCATCAGTCCATTTAAATTCTGCACTTTTCCTCAGCAGAGCACGAAGAGGTTCCACAACAGAGGCGTAGCAGGGAATGAACTTTGAATACCACCCCGTGAGGCCCAGGAAGGACTGTAGGGCCGTGGCATCACGAGGGGGAGGAGCCTCTGTTATAGCAGCAACATGGTCTGGGTTGGGACGGATGCCTGAAGCAGAAACAACGTGGCCCAAAAACGAAAGTTCATTTTTCCTGAACAGGCACTTCTCTACATTTAGTTTCAGTCCACTGTTGTTCAGTCTATGCAGTACAGCTTTGAGTCGTGTCTCATGCAGTGTAGGAGTCTCAGCATACACAATAATATCATCTAAGTAACACTGTACACCATCCAAACCTGCCAGAATCTGCGACATCATCCTCTGGAATGCACTTGGCGCCGACGCGAGACCGAAGGGGACCTTAGTGAACCTAAACAGTCCATCATGAGTGATAAAACCAGTAAGGTCTCGGCTCTCGGGGTGCAAAGGTACCTGATGATATGCGTTTTGCAGGTCAATAGATGAGAATATTTGTGCTCCTCGTAGCTCATGAAACACCTCCTCAATGTGTGGCAGTGGATGGCTGTCCACAACCACAGCCTTGTTGGGCTCACGCAGATCTGGACATATCCTGAGCCGACCCGACTTGCGGTGCACCACCACTATGGGTGAAACCCATGGTGAGGAGTCGATGCGTTCAATGACACCGTCGTTTTCTAGTCTCTGCAGCTCCTGAGACACTGCATCACGAATGGCAAAAGGCAGACGACGTAACTTTTGCTGCACAGGCTGTATTCCAGGTCGTACAGTGACTTTGTGAACAAATCCAGTAACTGTTCCAGTCTTTGAAGCATCAGTTTCAGCAGCTGTGTACTGTACAGGGACAGCAGGGGATGTGTTAGTAGTGACATGACCCTCTATGATCTCAAGGTGCAGGGCGTTGAAGAGATCCATGCCTAATATGGGCGTACCTGCTGGGACAATATGAATGTACTGGGACGTGCATTTTGTCATGTATGTCACCGTCAGTTCCAGACAACCTAGCACAGGTATAGGTTTCTTTGTGTACGTGGTCAGTGTTTTTCTGGGCTTCAGGAGCGGGGTGTGGCTGAAGTAACTCTTGTACATGTGCTCTGGGAGAATAGAGACACCAGACCCAGTATCCACCATCAGATCAGCAGTAACTGTAGGGCCACCTGAAGCTTTCATGGAGACATTGCACATTAATTTACTGCTCAGTGTACTTGCATCATCTTCATCAACTAATAGCACTGTGACGGAATCACTGGAAACTTCTCCCACATTGCATGAAGCAGTCCTGCTCCTGCACACTCTGGCAAAATGTCCAGGCTTATTACAATGTCTGCATGTGACTGATTTGGCTGGACACTTGGGGTAATTTGCAACGTGTGTTGTAGAGCCACATCTGTAGCACGTCTTACCAGCAGCTGTTGAGCCATTCAAGCCAGCAGTCTTTGGGGTTGGTCTGGGAGAGTTGAAGGGTTTGAGCTGCTTTTGCTTCCCGCCACGAAAAGTAGTCCCACGAACCATGCCGACAACAGCCTCAGCTGCTCCTCTTGACGAAGCTATCGTCTTAGCTTCAGCAACTGCATTTTCAATCTGAGCAGCAATTGTCAAAGTCTTGTCAAGTGTAAGTTTATCCTCAAGCAGCAAGCGCTCTCTGGTCCGAGCATTGGACGTTTTCTCCACAATTTGGTCCCTTATCATGTCCTCAGATAGTGTTCCAAACTCACAAGTCACAATTAGCTCCCGCAGGGCTGCTGCATACTGAGCTGTGGACTCACCAGCTCGTTGAGCTCTCTGGCGAAACTTATTCCTCTCCGCGACGACATTCAATTTGGGTACAAAAAATGTCTTTAAAGCCTTTAGTGCATCGTCGTAGGAATCACCGATCCCTGGCAGCGTGTAGAAGATCCGCTGAGCCTCTGCGCCGACCGTGTGTATTAGCAAAGCACGCTTCCTCTTATCCTCCACATTGTCGGCCAGAGCTAGCACGTAGTTATCAAACATGCGAATCCATGCTTCAAAAGGCACCGTAGGCTCACCTGGGCTCTGCAAAAATGCCGGAGGTGGCGAAATCCCAAGCAGAGCCATCCTCGTCGCCAATATGTTGTGTAGTGTCAATGAAAAGAAAGCTAGCAGGCAAGCTACTTCAGAGGAACGGTGTTTACTTCACGGAGTCAGGAGGACAACTGCGCACATTCAGAATGTATGGGTTACCTGTAGTGACACTGCCACCTACTGGCATGATATATGTATGCAGGCACACACACGTATATACCACACCTTCTGCGTTGGACTCCCCTCGACCCCCGAGACGACATATGCGGATTGGGAGAAACTTGATTTTTGGTCCGAAAACCACCCGCGGGGCTTACGAATGTTCGAAAACTGCCTCGGCCATTTTCTACAAAACCACTGGCCCAATTTCAACCAAACCTTCTGCGTTGGACTCCCTCGACCCCCGAGAAGACATATGCGAATTGGGAGAAATTTGATTTTGGACCGAAAACAACATTTTCGCCGACTTACGAATGTTCGAAAAATGCCTCGGCCATTTTCTCCAAAACCACTGGCCCAATTTCAACCAAACCTTCTGCGTTGGACTCCCCTCGACCCCCGAGAAGACATATGCGAATTGGGAGAAATTTGATTTTGGACCGAAAACAACATATTCGCCGGCTTACGAATGTTCGAAAAATGCCTCGGCCATTTTCTCCAAAACCACTGGCCCAATTTCAACCAAACCTTCTGCGTTGGACTCCCCTCGACCCCCGAGACGACATATGCGAATTGGGAGAAACTTGATTTTTGGTCCGAAAACCTTACGAATGTTCGAAAACTGCCTCGGCCATTTTCTCCAAAACCACTGGCCCAATTTCAACCAAACCTTCTGCGTTGGACTCCCCTCGACCCCCGAGACGACATATGCGAATTGGGAGAAACTTGATTTTTGGTCCGAAAACCACTCGCGGGGCTTACGAATGTTCGAAAACTGCCTTGGCCATTTTCTCCAAAACCACTGGCCCAATTTCAACCAAACCTTCTGCGTTGGACTCCCCTCGACCCCCGAGAAGACATATGCGAATTGGGAGAAATTTGATTTTGGACCGAAAACAACATTTTCGCCGGCTTACGAATGTTCGAAAACTGCCTCTGCCATTTTCTCCAAAACCACTGGCCCAATTTCAACCAAACCTTCTGCGTTGGACTCCCCTCGACCCCCGAGACGACATATGCGAATTGGGAGAAACTTGATTTTTGGTCCGAAAACCACCCGCGGGGCTTACGAATGTTCGAAAACTGCCTCGGCCATTTTCTCCAAAACCACTGGCCCAATTTCAACCAAACCTTCTGCGTTGGACTCCCCTCGACCCCCGAGACGACATATGCGAATTGGGAGAAATTTGATTTTTGGTCCGAAAACCACCCGCGGGGCTTACGAATGTTCGAAAACTGCCTTGGCCATTTTCTCCAAAACCACTGGCGCAATTTCAACCAAACCTTCTGCGTTGGACTCCCCTCGACCCCCGAGAAGACATATGCGAATTGGGAGAAATTTGATTTTGGACCGAAAACAACATTTTCGCCGGCTTACGAATGTTCGAAAACTGCCTCGGCCATTTTCTCCAAAACCACTGGCCCAATTTCAACCAAACCTTCTGCGTTGGACTCCCCTCGACCCCCGATACGACATATGCGAATTGGGAGAAATTTGATTTTTGGCCCGAATACCACCCGCGGGGCTTACGAATGTTCGAAAACGGCCTCGGCCATTTTCTCCATTTTCTCCAAAACCACTGGCCAAATTTCAACAAAACCTTCTGCGTTGGACTCCCCTCGACCCCCGAGACGACATATGCGAATTGGGAGAAACTTGATTTTTGGTCCGAAGACCACCCGCGGGGCTTACGAATGTTCGAAAACTGCCTTGGCCATTTTCTCCAAAACCACTGGCCCAATTTCAACCAAACCTTCTGCGTTGGACTCCCCTCGACCCCCGAGAAGACATATGCGAATTGGGAGAAATTTGATTTTGGACCGAAAACAACATTTTCGCCGGCTTACGAATGTTCGAAAACTGCCTCGGCCATTTTCTCCAAAACCACTGGCCCAATTTCAACCAAACCTTCTGCGTTGGACTCCCCTCGACCCCCGAGACGACATATGCGAATTGGGAGAAATTTGATTTTTGGCCCGAATACCACCCGCGGGGCTTACGAATGTTCGAAAACGGCCTCGGCCATTTTCTCCATTTTCTCCAAAACCACTGGCCAAATTTCAACAAAACCTTCTGCGTTGGACTCCCTCGACCCCCGAGACGACATATGCGAATTGGGAGAAACTTGATTTTTGGTCCGAAGACCACCCGCGGGGCTTACGAATGTTCGAAAACTGCCTTGGCCATTTTCTCCAAAACCACTGGCCCAATTTCAACCAAACCTTCTGCGTTGGACTTCCCTCGACCCCCGAGAAGACATATGCGAATTGGGAGAAATTTGATTTTGGACCGAAAACAACATTTTCGCCGGCTTACGAATGTTCGAAAACTGCCTCGGCCATTTTCTCCAAAACCACTGGCCCAATTTCAACCAAACCTTCTGCGTTGGACTCCCCTCGACCCCCGAGAAGACATATGCGAATTGGGAGAAATTTGATTTTGGACCGAAAACAACATTTTCGCCGGCTTACGAATGTTCGAAAACTGCCTCGGCCATGTTCTCCAAAACCACTGGCCCAATTTCAACAAAACCTTCTGCGTTGGACTCCCCTCGACCCCCGAGAAGACATATGCGAATTGGGAGAAATTTGATTTTGGACCGAAAACAAAATATTCGCCGGCTTACGAATGTTCGAAAAATGCCTCGGCCATTTTCTCCAAAACCACTGGCCCAATTTCAACCAAACCTTCTGCGTTGGACTCCCCTCGACCCCCGAGACGACATATGCGAATTGGGAGAAATTTGATTTTTGGTCCGAGAACCACCCGCGGGGCTTACGAATGTTCGAAAACGGCCTCGGCCATTTTCTCCATTTTCTCCACAACCACTGGCCCAATTTCAACAAAACCTTCTGCGTTGGACTCCCTCGACCCCCGAGACGACATATGCGAATTGGGAGAAATTTGATTTTTGGACCGAAAACACCATTTTCGCCGGCTTACGAATGTTCGAAAACTGCCTCGGCCATTTTCTCCAAAACCACTGGCCCAATTTCAACCAAACCTTCTGCGTTGGACTCCCCTCGACCCCCGAGACGACATATGCGAATTGGGAGAAACTTGATTTTTGGTCCGAAAACCACCCGCGGGGCTTACGAATGTTCGAAAACTGCCTTGGCCATTTTCTCCAAAACCACTGGCCCAATTTCAACCAAACCTTCTGCGTTGGACTCCCCTCGACCCCCGAGAAGACATATGCGAATTGGGAGAAATTTGATTTTGGACCGAAAACAACATTTTCGCCGGCTTACGAATGTTCGAAAACTGCCTCGGCCATTTTCTCCAAAACCACTGGCCCAATTTCAACCAAACCTTCTGCGTTGGACTCCCCTCGACCCCCGAGAAGACATATG
Organism: Decapterus maruadsi; assembly: GCA_030347415.2. NCBI lineage: Eukaryota > Metazoa > Chordata > Actinopteri > Carangiformes > Carangidae > Decapterus > Decapterus maruadsi. The sequence goes on along the minus strand of JARUPV020000261.1, from coordinate 6,914 downwards.
CGAATTGGGAGAAATTTGATTTTGGACCGAAAACAACATTTTCGCCGGCTTACGAATGTTCGAAAACTGCCTCGGCCATTTTCTCCAAAACCACTGGCCCAATTTCAACCAAACCTTCTGCGTTGGACTCCCCTCTTCCCCCGAGACGACATATGCGAATTGGTAGAAATTTGATTTTTGGTCCGAAAACCACCCGCGGGGCTTACGAATGTTCGAAAACTGCCTCGGCCTTTTTCTCCAAAACCACTGGCCCAATTTCAACCAAACCTTCTGCGTTGGACTCCCCTCGACCCCCGAGACGACATATGCGAATTGGGAGAAACTTGATTTTTGGTCCGAAAACCACCCGCGGGGCTTACGAATGTTTGAAAACTGCCTCGGCCATTTTCTCCAAAACCACTGGCCCAATTTCAACCAAACCTTCTGCGTTGGACTCCCCTCGACCCCCGAGACGACATATGCGAATTGGGAGAAATTTGATTTTGGACCGAAAACAACATTTTCGCCGGCTTACGAATGTTCGAAAACTGCCTCTGCCATTTTCTCCAAAACCACTGGCCCAATTTCAACCAAACCTTCTGCGTTGGACTCCCCTCGACCCCCGAGACGACATATGAGATTTGGGAGAAACTTGATTTTTGGTCCGAAAACCACCCGCGGGGCTTACGAATGTTCGAAAACTGCCTCGGCCATTTTCTCCAAAACCACTGGCCCAATTTCAACCAAACCTTCTGCGTTGGACTCCCCTCGACCCCCGAGACGACATATGCGAATTGGGAGAAATTTGATTTTTGGCCCGAATACCACCCGCGGGGCTTACGAATGTTCGAAAACTGCCTCGGCCATTTTCTCCAAAACCACTGGCCCAATTTCAACCAAACCTTCTGCGTTGGACTCCCCTCGACCCCCGAGACGACATATGCGAATTGGGAGAAACTTGATTTTTGGTCCGAAGACCACCCGCGGGGCTTACGAATGTTCGAAAACTGCCTTGGCCATTTTCTCCAAAACCACTGGCCCAATTTCAACCAAACCTTCTGCGTTGGACTCCCCTCGACCCCCGAGAAGACATATGCGAATTGGGAGAAATTTGATTTTGGACCGAAAACAACATTTTCGCCGGCTTACGAATGTTCAAAAACTGCCTCGGCCATTTTCTCCAAAACCACTGGCCCAATTTCAACCAAACCTTCTGCGTTGGACTCCCCTCGACCCCCGAGACGACATATGCGAATTGGGAGAAATTTGATTTTTGGCCCGAATACCACCCGCGGGGCTTACGAATGTTCGAAAACGGCCTCGGCCATTTTCTCCATTTTCTCCAAAACCACTGGCCAAATTTCAACAAAACCTTCTGCGTTGGACTCCCCTCGACCCCCGAGACGACATATGCGAATTGGGAGAAACTTGATTTTTGGTCCGAAGACCACCCGCGGGGCTTACGAATGTTCGAAAACTGCCTCGGCCATTTTCTCCAAAACCACTGGCCCAATTTCAACCAAACCTTCTGCGTTGGACTCCCCTCGACCCCCGAGACGACATATGCGAATTGGGAGAAATTTGATTTTTGGTCCGAGAACCACCCGCGGGGCTTACGAATGTTCGAAAACGGCCTCGGCCATTTTCTCCATTTTCTCCAAAACCACTGGCCCAATTTCAACAAAACCTTCTGCGTTGGACTCCCCTCGACCCCCGAGACGACATATGCGAATTGGGAGAAATTTGATTTTTGGACCGAAAACACCATTTTCGCCGGCTTACGAATGTTCAAAAACTGCCTCGGCCATTTTCTCCAAAACCACTGGCCCAATTTCAACCAAACCTTCTGCGTTGGACTCCCCTCGACCCCCGAGACGACATATGCGAATTGGGAGAAACTTGATTTTTGGTCCGAAAACCACCCGCGGGGCTTACGAATGTTCGAAAACTGCCTTGGCCATTTTCTCCAAAACCACTGGCCCAATTTCAACCAAACCTTCTGCGTTGGACTCCCCTCGACCCCCGAGAAGACATATGCGAATTGGTAGAAATTTGATTTTGGACCGAAAACAACATTTTCGCCGGCTTACGAATGTTCGAAAACTGCCTCGGCCATTTTCTCCAAAACCACTGGCCCAATTTCAACCAAACCTTCTGCGTTGGACTCCCCTCGACCCCGAGAAGACATATGCGAATTGGGAGAAATTTGATTTTGGACCGAAAACAACATTTTCGCCGGCTTACGAATGTTCGAAAACTGCCTCGGCCATTTTCTCCAAAACCACTGGCCCAATTTCAACCAAACCTTCTGCGTTGGACTCCCCTTGATCCCCGAGAAGACATATGCGAATTGGGAGAAATTTGATTTTGGACCGAAAACAACATTTTCGCCGGCTTACGAATGTTCGAAAAATGCCTCGGCCATTTTCTCCAAAACCACTGGCCCAATTTCAACCAAACCTTCTGCGTTGGACTCCCCTCGACCCCCGAGACGACATATGCGAATTGGGAGAAATTTGATTTTTGGTCCGAGAACCACCCGCGGGGCTTACGAATGTTCGAAAACGGCCTCGGCCATTTTCTCCATTTTCTCCAAAACCACTGGCCCAATTTCAACAAAACCTTCTTCGTTGGACTCCCCTCGACCCCCGAGACGACATATGCGAATTGGGAGAAATTTGATTTTTGGACCGAAAACACCATTTTCGCCGGCTTACGAATGTTCGAAAACTGCCTCGGCCATTTTCTCCAAAACCACTGGCCCAATTTCAACCAAACCTTCTGCGTTGGACTCCCCTCGACCCCCGAGACGACATATGCGAATTGGGAGAAACTTGATTTTTGGTCCGAAACCACCCGCGGGGCTTACGAATGTTCGAAAACTGCCTCGGCCATTTTCTCCAAAACCACTGGCCCAATTTCAACCAAACCTTCTGCGTTGGACTCCCCTCGACCCCCGAGACGACATATGCGGATTGGGAGAAACTTGATTTTTGGTCCGAAAACCACCCGCGGGGCTTACGAATGTTCGAAAACTGCCTCGGCCATTTTCTACAAAACCACTGGCCCAATTTCAACCAAACCTTCTGCGTTGGACTCCCTCGACCCCCGAGAAGACATATGCGAATTGGGAGAAATTTGATTTTGGACCGAAAACAACATTTTCGCCGGCTTACGAATGTTCGAAAACTGCCTCGGCCATTTTCTCCAAAACCACTGGCCCAATTTCAACCAAACCTTCTGCGTTGGACTCCCCTCGACCCCCGAGAAGACATATGCGAATTGGGAGAAATTTGATTTTGGACCGAAAACAACATATTCGCCGGCTTACGAATGTTCGAAAAATGCCTCGGCCATTTTCTCCAAAACCACTGGCCCAATTTCAACCAAACCTTCTGCGTTGGACTCCCCTCGACCCCCGAGACGACATATGCGGATTGGGAGAAACTTGATTTTTGGTCCGAAAACCACCCGAGGGCCTAACGAATGTTCGAAAACTGCCTCGGCCATTTTCTACAAAACCACTGGCCCAATTTCAACCAAACCTTCTGCGTTGGACTCCCCTCGACCCCGAGAAGACATATGCGAATTGGGAGAAATTTGATTTTGGACCGAAAACAACATTTTCGCCGGCTTACGAATGTTCGAAAAATGCCTCGGCCATTTTCTCCAAAACCACTGGCCCAATTTCAACCAAACCTTCTGCGTTGGACTCCCCTCGACCCCCGAGACGACATATGCGAATTGGGAGAAATTTGATTTTTGGTCCGAGAACCACCCGCGGGGCTTACGAATGTTCGAAAACGGCCTCGGCCATTTTCTCCATTTTCTCCAAAACCACTGGCCCAATTTCAACAAAACCTTCTGCGTTGGACTCCCCTCGACCCCCGAGACGACATATGCGAATTGGGAGAAATTTGATTTTTGGACCGAAAACACCATTTTCGCCGGCTTACGAATGTTCGAAAACTGCCTCGGCCATTTTCTCCAAAACCACTGGCCCAATTTCAACCAAACCTTCTGCGTTGGACTCCCCTCGACCCCCGAGACGACATATGCGAATTGGGAGAAACTTGATTTTTGGTCCGAAAACCACCCGCGGGGCTTACGAATGTTCGAAAACTGCCTCGGCCATTTTCTCCAAAACCACTGGCCCAATTTCAAACAAACCTTCTGCGTTGGACTCCCCTCGACCCCCGAGACGACATATGCGAATTGGGAGAAATTTGATTTTTGGTCCGAAAACCACCCGCGGGGCTTACGAATGTTCGAAAACTGCCTTGGCCATTTTCTCCAAAACCACTGGCCCAATTTCAACCAAACCTTCTGCGTTGGACTCCCCTCTTCCCCCGAGACGACATATGCGAATTGGGAGAAATTTGATTTTTGGACCGAAAACACCATTTTCGCCGGCTTACGAATGTTCGAAAACTGCCTCGGCCATTTTCTCCAAAACCACTGGCCCAATTTCAACCAAACCTTCTGCGTTGGACTCCCCTCGACCCCCGAGACGACATATGCGAATTGGGAGAAATTTGATTTTTGGACCGAAAACACCATTTTCGCCGGCTTACGAATGTTCGAAAACGGCCTCGGCCATTTTCTCCACCACCACTGGCCCAATTTCAACCAAACCTTCTGCGTTGGACTCCCCTCGACCCCCGAGACGACATATGCGAATTGGGAGAAACTTGATTTTTGGTCCGAAAACCACCCGCGGGGCTTACGAATGTTCGAAAACTGCCTCGGCCATTTTCTCCAAAACCACTGGCCCAATTTCAACCAAACCTTCTGCGTTGGACTCCCCTCGACCCCCGAGACGACATATGCGAATTGGGAGAAATTTGATTTTTGGACCGAAAACACCATTTTCGCCGGCTTACGAATGTTCGAAAACGGCCTCGGCCATTTTCTCCACCACCACTGGCCCAATTTCAACCAAACCTTCTGCGTTGGACTCCCCTCGACCCCCGAGACGACATATGCGAATTGGGAGAAACTTGATTTTTGGTCCGAAAACCACCCGCGGGGCTTACGAATGTTCGAAAACTGCCTCGGCCATTTTCTCCAAAACCACTGGCCCAATTTCAACCAAACCTTCTGCGTTGGACTCCCCTCTTCCCCCGAGACGACATATGCGAATTGGGAGAAATTTGATTTTTGGACCGAAAACAACATTTTCGCCGGCTTACGAATGTTCGAAAACTGCCTCGGCCATTTTCTCCACCACCACTGGCCCAATTTCAACCAAACCTTCTGCGTTGGACTCCCCTCGACCCCCGAGACGACATATGCGAATTGGGAGAAACTTGATTTTTGGTCCGAAAACCACCCGCGGGGCTTACGAATGTTCGAAAACTGCCTCGGCCATTTTCTCCAAAACCACTGGCCCAATTTCAACCAAACCTTCTGCGTTGGACTCCCCTCGACCCCCGAGACGACATATGCGAATTGGGAGAAATTTGATTTTTGGACCGAAAACACCATTTTCGCCGGCTTACGAATGTTCGAAAACGGCCTCGGCCATTTTCTCCAAATCCACTGACCCAATTTCAACCAAACCTTCTGCGTTGGACTCCCCTCTTCCCCCGAGACGACATATGCGAATTGGTAGAAATTAGATTTTTGGTCCGAAAACCACCCGCGGGGCTTACGAATGTTCGAAAACTGCCTCTGCCATTTTCTCCAAAACCACTGGCCCAATTTCAACCAAACCTTCTGCGTTGGACTCCCCTCGACCCCCGAGACGACATATGCGAATTGGGAGAAATTTGATTTTTGGTCCGAAAACCACCCGCGGGGCTTTCGAATGTTCGAAAACTGCCTTGGCCATTTTCTCCAAAACCACTGGCCCAATTTCAACCAAACCTTCTGCGTTGGACTCCCCTCGACCCCCGAGACGACATATGCGAATTGGGAGAAATTTGATTTTTGGCCCGAATACCACCCGCGGGGCTTACCAATGTTCGAAAACGGCCTCGGCCATTTTCTCCATTTTCTCCAAAACCACTGGCCCAATTTCAACCAAACCTTCTGCGTTGGACTCCTCTCGACCCTCGAGAAGACATATGCGAATTGGGAGAAATTTGATTTTGGTCCGAAAACACCATTTTCGCCGGCTTACGAATGTTCGAAAACGGCCTCGGCCATTTTCTCCAAATCCACTGACCCAATTTCAACCAAACCTTCTGCGTTGGACTCCCCTCTTCCCCCGAGACGACATATGCGAATTGGTAGAAATTTGATTTTTGGTCCGAAAACCACCCGCGGGGCTTACGAATGTTCGAAAACTGCCTTGGCCATTTTCTCCAAAACCACTGGCCCAATTTCAACCAAACCTTCTGCGTTGGACTCCCCTCGACCCCCGAGACGACATATGCGAATTGGGAGAAATTTGATTTTTGGACCGAAAACACCATTTTCGCCGGCTTACGAATGTTCGAAAACTGCCTCGGCCATTTTCTCCATTTTCTCCAAAACCACTGGCCCAATTTCAACCAAACCTTCTGCGTTGGACTCCCCTCTTTCCCCGAGACGACATATGCGAATTGGGAGAAATTTGATTTTTGGTCCGAAAACCACCCGCGGGGCTTACGAATGTTCGAAAACTGCCTCGGCCATTTTCTCCAAAACCACTGGCCCAATTTCAACCAAACCTTCTGCGTTGGACTCCCCTCGACCCCCGAGACGACATATGCGAATTGGGAGAAATTTGATTTTTGGTCCGAAAAACCACCCGCGGGGCTTACGAATGTTCGAAAACTGCCTCGGCCATTTTCTCCATTTTCTCCAAAACCACTGGCCCAATTTCAACCAAACCTTCTGCGTTGGACTCCCCTCTTTCCCCGAGACGACATATGCGAATTGGGAGAAATTTGATTTTTGGTCCGAAAACCACCCGCGGGGCTTACGAATGTTCGAAAACTGCCTCGGCC
>JARUPV020000026.1:53487-222309 GCA_030347415.2 Decapterus maruadsi | reverse complement strand
CATATCTCGTCTCGGGGGTCGAGGGGAGTCCAACGCAGAAGGTTTGGTTGAAATTGGGCCAGTGGTTTTGGAGAAAATGGCCGAGGCAGTTTTCGAACATTCGTAAGCCGGCGAAAATGGTGTTTTCGGTCCAAAAATCAAATTTCTCCCAATTCGCATATGTCGTCTCGGGGGTCGAGGGGAGTCCAACGCAGAAGGTTTGGTTGAAATTGGGCCAGTGGTTTTGGAGAAAATGGCCGAGGCAGTTTTCGAACATTCGTAAGCCGGCGAAAATGGTGTTTTCGGTCCAAAAATCAAATTTCTCCCAATTCGCATATGTCGTCTCGGGGGTCGAGGGGAGTCCAACGCAGAAGGTTTGGTTGAAATTGGGCCAGTGGTTTTGGAGAAAATGGCCGAGGCAGTTTTCGAACATTCGTAAGCCGGCGAAAATGGTGTTTTCGGTTCGGGGTCGAGGGGAGTCCAACGCAGAAGGTTTGGTTGAAATTGGGCCAGTGGTTTTGGAGAAAATGGCCGAGGCAGTTTTCGAACATTCGTAAGCCCCGCGGGTGGTATTCGGACCAAAATCAAATTTCTCCCACCCGCATATGTCGTCTCGGGGGTCGAGGGGAGTCCAACGCAGAAGGTTTGGTTGAAATTGGGCCAGTGGTTTTGGAGAAAATGGCCGAGGCAGTTTTCGAACATTCGTAAGCCCCGCGGGTGGTTTTCGGACCAAAAATCAAATTTCTCCCACCCGCATATGTCGTCTCGGGGGTCGAGGGGAGTCCAACGCAGAAGGTTTGGTTGAAATTGGGCCAGTGGTTTTGGAGAAAATGGCCGAGGCAGTTTTCGAACATTCGTAAGCCCCGCGGGTGTTTTCGGACCAAAAATCAAATTTCTCCCACCCGCATATGTCGTCTCGGGGGTCGAGGGGAGTCCAACGCAGAAGGTTTGGTTGAAATTGGGCCAGTGGTTTTGGAGAAAATGGCCGAGGCAGTTTTCGAACATTCGTAAGCCCCGCGGGTGGTTTTCGGACCAAAAATCAAATTTCTCCCACCCGCATATGTCGTCTCGGGGGTCGAGGGGAGTCCAACGCAGAAGGTTTGGTTGAAATTGGGCCAGTGGTTTTGGAGAAAATGGCCGAGGCAGTTTTCGAACATTCGTAAGCCCCGCGGGTGGTTTTCGGACCAAAAATCAAATTTCTCCCAATTCGCATATGTCGTCTCGGGGGTCGAGGGGAGTCCAACGCAGAAGGTTTGGTTGAAATTGGGCCAGTGGTTTTGGAGAAAATGGCCGAGGCAGTTTTCGAACATTCGTAAGCCCCGCGGGTGGTTTTCGGACCAAAAATCAAATTTCTCCCACCCGCATATGTCGTCTCGGGGGTCGAGGGGAGTCCAACGCAGAAGGTTTGGTTGAAATTGGGCCAGTGGTTTTGGAGAAAATGGCCGAGGCAGTTTTCGAACATTCGTAAGCCCCGCGTGGTTTTCGGACCAAAAATCAAATTTCTCCAATTCGCATTTGTCGTCTGGGTCGAGGGGAGTCCAACGCAGAAGGTTTGGTTGAAATTGGGCTAGTGGTTTTGGAGAAAATGAGAAAATGGGCGCGCGTTTTCGAACATTCGTAAGCCCCGTGGGTGGTTTTTCGGGTCCAAAAATCAAATTTCTCCCAATTCGCATATGTCGTCTCGAGGTCGAGGGGGAGTCCAACGCAGAAGGTTTGGTTGAAATTGGGCCAGTGGTTTTGGAGAAAATGGCCGAGGCAGTTTTAGAACATTCGTAAGCCGGCGAAAATGATGTTTTTGGTCCAAAAATCAAATTTCTCCCACCCGCATATGTCGTCTCGGGGGAAGAGGGGAGTCCAACGCAGAAGGTTTGGTTGAAATTGGGCCAGTGGTTTTGGAGAAAATGGCCGAGGCAGTTTTCGAACATTCGTAAGCCTGCCGGGTGGTTTAATGGTCCAAAAATCAAATTTCTCCCACCGCATATGTCGGGTCGGGGGTCGAGGGGAGTCCAACGCGAAGGTTTGGTTGAAATTGGGCCAGTGGTTTTGGAGAAAATGGCCGAGGCAATTTTCGAACATTCGTAAGCCCCGAAATGGTGGTTTTCGGTCCAAAAATCAAATTTCTCCCACCCGCATATGTCGTCTCGGGGTCGAGGGAGTCCAACGCAGAAGGTTTGGTTGAAATTGGGCCAGTGGTTTTGGAGAAAATGGCCGAGGCAGTTTTCGAACATTCGTAAGCCCCGCGGGTGGTTTTAGGACCAAAAATCAAATTTCTCCCACCCGCATATGTCGTCTCGGGGGTCGGGGAGTCCAACGCAGAAGGTTTGGTTGAAATTGGGCCAGTGGTTTTGGAGAAAATGGCCGAGGCAGTTTTCGAACAATCGAAAGCCGGCGAAAATGGTGTTTTCGGACCAAAATCAAATTCTCCCAATTCGCATATGTCGTCTCGGGGGTCGAGGGGAGTCCAACGCAGAAGGTTTGGTTGAAATTGGGCCAGTGGTTTTGGAGAAAATGGCTAAGGCCGTTTTCGAACATTCGTAAGCCCCGCTGGTGGTTTTCGGACCAAAAATCAAATTTCTCCCAATTCGCATATGTCGTCTCGGGGGTCGAGGGTAGTCCAACGCAGAAGGTTTGGTTGAAATTGGGCCAGTGGTTTTGGAGAAAATGGCCGAGGCAGTTTTCGAACATTCGTAAGCCCGCGGTGGTTGTCGGTCCAAAAATCAAATTTCTCCCACCCGCATATGTCGTCTCGGGGGTCGAGGGAGTCCAACGCAGAAGGTTTGGTTGAAATTGGGCCAGTGGTTTTGGAGAAAATGGCCGAGGCAGTTTTCGAACATTCGTAAGCCGGCGAAAATGGTGTTTTCGGTCCAAAATCAAATTTCTCCAAATTCGCATATGTCGTCTCGGGGGTCGAGGGGAGTCCAACGCAGAAGGTTTGGTTGAAATTGGGCCAGTGGTTTTGGAGAAAATGGCCGAGGCAGTTTTCGAACATTCGTAAGCCCCGCAGGTGGTTTTCGGACCAAAAATCAAATTTCTCCCAATTCGCATATGTCGTCTCGGGGGAAGAGGGGAGTCCAACGCAGAAGGTTTGGTTGAAATTGGGCCAGTGGTTTTGGAGAAAATGGCTGAGGCAGTTTTCGAACATTCGTAAGCCGGCGAAAATGGTGTTTTCGGACCAAAAATCAAATTTCTCCACTCCGCATATGTCCTCTCGGGGGTCGTGGGGAGTCCAACGCAGAAGGTTTGGTTGAAATTGGGCCAGTGGTTTTTGAGAAAATGGCCGAGGCAGTTTTCGAACATTCGTAAGCCCCGCGAAATGGTGGTTTTCGGACCAAAATCAAATTTCTCCCACCCGCATATGTCGCTCCCCGGGGGAAGAGGGGAGTCCAACGCAGAAGGTTTGGTTGAAATTGGGCCAGTGGTTTTGGAGAAAATGGCCGAGGCAATTTTCGAACATTCGTAAGCCCCGCGGGTGGTTTTCGGACCAAAAATCAAATTTCTCCCACCGCATATGTCGTCTCGGGGGAAGACGGGAGTCCAACGCAGAAGGTTTGGTTGAAATTGGGCCAGTGGTTTTGGAGAAAATGGCCGAGGCAGTTTTCGAACATTCGTAAGCCGGCGAAAATGGTGTTTTCGGTCCAAAAATCAAATTTCTCCCAATTCGCATATGTCTTCTCGGGGGTCGAGGGGAGTCCAACGCAGAAGGTTTGGTTGAAATTGGGCCAGTGGTTTTGGAGAAAATGGCCGAGGCAGTTTTCGAACATTCGTAAGCCCCGCGGGTGGTTTTTCGGACCAAAAATCAAATTTCTCCCACCCGCATATGTCGTCTCGGGGGAAGAGGGAGTCCAACGCAGAAGGTTTGGTTGAAATTGGGCCAGTGGTTTTGGAGAAATGGCCGAGGCAGTTTTCGAACATTCGTAAGCCCCGCGAAAATGGTGTTTTCGGACCAAAAATCAAATTTCTCCCACCCGCATATGTCGTCTCGGGGGGAAGAGGGGAGTCCAACGCAGAAGGTTTGGTTGAAATTGGGCCAGTGGTTTTGGAGAAAATGGCCGAGGCCGTTTTCGAACATTCGTAAGCCGCCGAAAAGGGTGTATTCGGACCAAAAAACAAATTTCTCCCACCCGCATATGTCGTCTCGGGGGTCGAGGGGAGTCCAACGCAGAAGGTTTGGTTGAAATTGGGCCAGTGGTTTTGGAGAAAATGGCCGAGGCAGTTTTCGAACATTCGTAAGCCCCGCGGGTGGTTTTCGGACCAAAAATCAAATTTCTCCCACCCGCATATGTCGTCTCGGGGGTCGAGGGGAGTCCAACGCAGAAGGTTTGGTTGAAATTGGGCCAGTGGTTTTGGAGAAAATGGCCGAGGCAGTTTTCGAACATTCGTAAGCCGGCTTACGGGTGTTTTCGGTCCAAAAATCAAATTTCTCCCAATTCGCATATGTCGTCTCGGGGGTCGAGGGGAGTCCAACGCAGAAGGTTTGGTTGAAATTGGGCCAGTGGTTTTGGAGAAAATGGCCGAGGCAGTTTTCGAACATTCGTAAGCCGGCGGGGTGGTTTCGGACCAAAATCAAATTTCTCCCACCCGCATATGTCGTCTCGGGGGTCGAGGGGAGTCCAACGCAGAAGGTTTGGTTGAAATTGGGCCAGTGGTTTTGGAGAAAATGGCCGAGGCAGTTTTCGAACATTCGTAAGCCCCGCGGGTGGTTTTCGGACCAAAAATCAAATTTCTCCCACCCGCATATGTCGTCTCAGGGTCGAGGGGAGTCCAACGCAGAAGGTTTGGTTGAAATTGGGCCAGTGGTTTTGGAGAAAATGGCCGAGGCAGTTTTCGAACATTCGTAAGCCGGCGGGTGGTTTTTCGGTCCAAAAATCAAATTTCTCCCACCCGCATATGTCGTCTCGGGGGTCGAGGGGAGTCCAACGCAGAAGGTTTGGTTGAAATTGGGCCAGTGGTTTTGGAGAAAATGGCCGAGGCAGTTTTCGAACATTCGTAAGCCGGCGAAATGGTTTTTCGGACCAAAAATCAAATTTCTCCCAATTCGCATATGTCGTCTCGGGGGTCGAGGGGAGTCCAACGCAGAAGGTTTGGTTGAAATTGGGCCAGTGGTTTTGGAGAAAATGGCCGAGGCAGTTTTCGAACATTCGTAAGCCGGCGGGTGGTTTTCGGACCAAAAATCAAATTTCTCCCACCCGCATATGTCGTCTCGGGGGTCGAGGGGAGTCCAACGCAGAAGGTTTGGTTGAAATTGGGCCAGTGGTTTTGGAGAAAATGGCCGAGGCAGTTTTCGAACATTCGTAAGCCCCGCGGGTGGTTTTCGGACCAAAAATCAAATTTCTCCCAATTCGCATATGTCGTCTCGGGGGTCGAGGGGAGTCCAACGCAGAAGGTTTGGTTGAAATTGGGCCAGTGGTTTTGGAGAAAATGGCCGAGGCAGTTTTCGAACATTCGTAAGCCGGCTTACGGGTTTCGGGCCAAAAATCAAATTTCTCACACCCGCATATGTCGTCTCGGGGTCGAGGGAGTCCAACGCAGAAGGTTTGGTTGAAATTGGGCCAGTGGTTTTGGAGAAAATGGCCGAGGCAGTTTTCGAACATTCGTAAGCCCCGCGGGTGGTGTTTTCGGACCAAAAATCAAATTTCTCCCACCCGCATATGTCGTCTCGGGGGTCGAGGGGAGTCCAACGCAGAAGGTTTGGTTGAAATTGGGCCAGTGGTTTTGGAGAAAATGGCCGAGGCAGTTTTCGAACATTCGTAAGCCGGCGGGTGGTTTTTCGGACCAAAAATCAAATTTCTCCCACCCGCATATGTCGTCTCGGGGGTCGAGGGGAGTCCAACGCAGAAGGTTTGGTTGAAATTGGGCCAGTGGTTTTGGAGAAAATGGCCGAGGCAGTTTTCGAACATTCGTAAGCCCCGCGGTGGTTTTCGGACCAAAAATCAAGTTTCTCCCACCCGCATATGTCGTCTCGGGGGTCGAGGGGAGTCCAACGCAGAAGGTTTGGTTGAAATTGGGCCAGTGGTTTTGGAGAAAATGGCCGAGGCAGTTTTCGAACATTCGTAAGCCGGCGAAAATGGTGTTTTCGGTCCAAAAATCAAATTTCTCCCAATACGCATATGTCGTCTCGGGGGTCGAGGGGAGTCCAACGCAGAAGGTTTGGTTGAAATTGGGCCAGTGGTTTTGGAGAAAATGGCCGAGGCAGTTTTCGAACATTCGTAAGCCCCGCGGGTGGTTTTCGGACCAAAAATCAAATTTCTCCCAATTCGCATATGTCGTCTCGGGGGAAGAGGGGAGTCCAACGCAGAAGGTTTGGTTGAAATTGGGCCAGTGGTTTTGGAGAAAATGGCCGAGGCAGTTTTCGAACATTCGTAAGCCGGCGAAAATGGTGTTTTCGGTCCAAAAATCAAATTTCTCCCAATTCTCATATGTCGTCTCGGGGGTCGAGGGGAGTCCAACGCAGAAGGTTTGGTTGAAATTGGGCCAGTGGTTTTGGAGAAAATGGCCGAGGCAGTTTTCGAACATTCGTAAGCCCCGCGGGTGGTTTTTCGGACCAAAAATCAAATTTCTCCCACCCGCATATGTCGTCTCGGGGGTCGAGGGGAGTCCAACGCAGAAGGTTTGGTTGAAATTGGGCCAGTGGTTTTGGAGAAAATGGCCGAGGCAGTTTTCGAACATTCGTAAGCCGGCGAAAATGGTGTTTTCGGTCCAAAAATCAAATTTCTCCCACCCGCATATGTCGTCTCGGGGGTCGAGGGGAGTCCAACGCAGAAGGTTTGGTTGAAATTGGGCCAGTGGTTTTGGAGAAAATGGCCGAGGCAGTTTTCGAACATTCGTAAGCCCCGCGGGTGGTTTTACGGACCAAAAAACAAATTAAACCCAATACGCATATGTCGTCTCGGGGGTCGAGGGGAGTCCAACGCAGAAGGTTTGGTTGAAATTGGGCCAGTGGTTTTGGAGAAAATGGCCGAGGCAGTTTTCGAACATTCGTAAGCCGGCGAAAATGGTGTTTTCGGTCCAAAAATCAAATTTCTCCCAATTCGCATATGTCGTCTCGGGGGTCGAGGGGAGTCCAACGCAGAAGGTTTGGTTGAAATTGGGCCAGTGGTTTTGGAGAAAATGGCCGAGGCAGTTTTCGAACATTCGTAAGCCCCGCGGGTGGTTTTCGGTCCAAAAATCAAATTTCTCCCAATTCGCATATGTCGTCTCGGGGGTCGAGGGGAGTCCAACGCAGAAGGTTTGGTTGAAATTGGGCCAGTGGTTTTGGAGAAAATGGCCGAGGCAGTTTTCGAACATTCGTAAGCCGGCGAAAATGGTGTTTTCGGTCCAAAAATCAAATTTCTCCCACCCGCATATGTCGTCTCGGGGGTCGAGGGGAGTCCAACGCAGAAGGTTTGGTTGAAATTGGGCCAGTGGTTTTGGAGAAAATGGCCGAGGCAGTTTTCGAACATTCGTAAGCCCCGCGGGTGGTTTTTCGGACCAAAAATCAAATTTCTCCCAATTCGCATATGTCGTCTCGGGGGTCGAGGGGAGTCCAACGCAGAAGGCGTGGTTGAAATTGGGCCAGTGGATTTGGAGAAAATGGCCGAGGCAGTTTTCGAACATTCGTAAGCCGGCGAACATGGTGTTTTCGGTCCAAAAATCAAATTTCTCCCACCCGCATATGTCGTCTCGGGGGTCGAGGGGAGTCCAACGCAGAAGGTTTGGTTGAAATTGGGCCAGTGGTTTTGGAGAAAATGGCCGAGGCAGTTTTCGAACATTCGTAAGCCCCGCGGGTGGTTTTCGGGCCAAAAATCAAATTTCTCCCACCCGCATATGTCGTCTCGGGGGTCGAGGGGAGTCCAACGCAGAAGGTTTGGTTGAAATTGGGCCAGTGGTTTTGGAGAAAATGGCCGAGGCAGTTTTCGAACATTCGTAAGCCGGCGGGTGTTTTCGGACCAAAAATCAAATTTCTCCCACCCGCATATGTCGTCTCGGGGGTCGAGGGGAGTCCAACGCAGAAGGTTTGGTTGAAATTGGGCCAGTGGTTTTGGAGAAAATGGCCGAGGCATTTCGAACATTCGTAAGCCCCGCGGGTGGTTTTTCGGACCAAAAATCAAATTTCTCCCACCCGCATATGTCGTCTCGGGGGTCGAGGGGAGTCCAACGCAGAAGGTTTGGTTGAAATTGGGCCAGTGGTTTTGGAGAAAATGGCCGAGGCAGTTTTCGAACATTCGTAAGCCCCGCGGGTGGTTTTCGGACCAAAAATCAAATTTCTCCCACCCGCATATGTCGTCTCGGGGGTCGAGGGGAGTCCAACGCAGAAGGTTTGGTTGAAATTGGGCCAGTGGTTTTGGAGAAAATGGCCGAGGCAGTTTTCGAACATTCGTAAGCCCCGCGGGTGGTTTTCGGACCAAAAATCAAATTTCTACCACCCGCATATGTCGTCTCGGGGGTCGAGGGGAGTCCAACGCAGAAGGTTTGGTTGAAATTGGGCCAGTGGTTTTGGAGAAAATGGCCGAGGCAGTTTTCGAACATTCGTAAGCCCCGCGGGTGGTTTTCGGACCAAAAATCAAATTTCTCCCACCCGCATATGTCGTCTCGGGGGTCGAGGGGAGTCCAACGCAGAAGGTTTGGTTGAAATTGGGCCAGTGGTTTTGGAGAAAATGGCCGAGGCAGTTTTCGAACATTCGTAAGCCGGCGAAAATGGTGTTTTCGGACCAAAAATCAAATTTCTCCCACCCGCATATGTCGTCTCGGGGGTCGAGGGGAGTCCAACGCAGAAGGTTTGGTTGAAATTGGGCCAGTGGTTTTGGAGAAAATGGCCGAGGCAGTTTTCGAACATTCGTAAGCCGGGGTGGTTTTCGGTCCAAAAATCAAATTTCTCCCACCCGCATATGTCGTCTCGGGGGTCGAGGGGAGTCCAACGCAGAAGGTTTGGTTGAAATTGGGCCAGTGGTTTTGGAGAAAATGGCCGAGGCAGTTTTCGAACATTCGTAAGCCCCGCGGGTGGTTTTCGGACCAAAAAACAAATTTCTACAAAAACGCATATGTCGTCTCGGGGGAAGAGGGGAGTCCAACGCAGAAGGTTTGGTTGAAATTGGGCCAGTGGTTTTGGAGAAAATGGCCGAGGCAGTTTTCGAACATTCGTAAGCCGGCGGGTGTTTTCGGACCAAAAATCAAATTTCTCCCACCCGCATATGTCGTCTCGGGGGTCGAGGGGAGTCCAACGCAGAAGGTTTGGTTGAAATTGGGCCAGTGGTTTTGGAGAAAATGGCCGAGGCAGTTTTCGAACATTCGTAAGCCCCGCGGGTGGTTTTTCGGACCAAAAATCAAATTTCTCCCACCCGCATATGTCGTCTCGGGGGTCGAGGGGAGTCCAACGCAGAAGGTTTGGTTGAAATTGGGCCAGTGGTTTTGGAGAAAATGGCCGAGGCAGTTTTCGAACATTCGTAAGCCCCGCGAAAATGGTGTTTTCGGTCCAAAAATCAAATTTCTCCCAATTCGCATATGTCGTCTCGGGGGTCGAGGGGAGTCCAACGCAGAAGGTTTGGTTGAAATTGGGCCAGTGGTTTTGGAGAAAATGGCCGAGGCAGTTTTCGAACATTCGTAAGCCCGGCGGGTGGTGTTTTCGGACCAAAAATCAAATTTCTCCCACCCGCATATGTCGTCTCGGGGGTCGAGGGGAGTCCAACGCAGAAGGTTTGGTTGAAATTGGGCCAGTGGTTTTGGAGAAAATGGCCGAGGCAGTTTTCGAACATTCGTAAGCCGGCGAAAATGGTGTTTTCGGTCCAAAAATCAAATTTCTCCCACCCGCATATGTCGTCTCGGGGGTCGAGGGGAGTCCAACGCAGAAGGTTTGGTTGAAATTGGGCCAGTGGTTTTGGAGAAAATGGCCGAGGCAGTTTTCGAACATTCGTAAGCCCCGCGGGTGGTTTTCGGACCAAAAATCAAAATTCTCCCAAAACGCATATGTCGTCTCGGGGGTCGAGGGGAGTCCAACGCAGAAGGTTTGGTTGAAATTGGGCCAGTGGTTTTGGAGAAAATGGCCGAGGCAGTTTTCGAACATTCGTAAGCCGGCGAAAATGGTGTTTTCGGTCCAAAAATCAAATTTCTCCCACCCGCATATGTCGTCTCGGGGGTCGAGGGGAGTCCAACGCAGAAGGTTTGGTTGAAATTGGGCCAGTGGTTTTGGAGAAAATGGCCGAGGCAGTTTTCGAACATTCGTAAGCCGGCGGGTGTTTTCGGACCAAAAATCAAATTTCTCCCACCCGCATATGTCGTCTCGGGGGTCGAGGGGAGTCCAACGCAGAAGGTTTGGTTGAAATTGGGCCAGTGGTTTTGGAGAAAATGGCCGAGGCAGTTTTCGAACATTCGTAAGCCCCGCGTGTGGTTTTTCGGACCAAAAATCAAATTTCTCCCACCCGCAGATGTCGTCTCGGGGGTCGAGGGGAGTCCAACGCAGAAGGTTTGGTTGAAATTGGGCCAGTGGTTTTGGAGAAAATGGCCGAGGCAGTTTTCGAACATTCGTAAGCCGGCGGGTGGTTTTCGGTCCAAAAATCAAATTTCTCCCACCCGCATATGTCGTCTCGGGGGTCGAGGGGAGTCCAACGCAGAAGGTTTGGTTGAAATTGGGCCAGTGGTTTTGGAGAAAATGGCCGAGGCAGTTTTCGAACATTCGTAAGCCGGCGGGTGGTGTTTTCGGACCAAAAATCAAATTTCTCCCACCCGCATATGTCGTCTCGGGGGTCGAGGGGAGTCCAACGCAGAAGGTTTGGTTGAAATTGGGCCAGTGGTTTTGGAGAAAATGGCCGAGGCAGTTTTCGAACATTCGTAAGCCCCGCGGGTGGTTTTCGGACCAAAAATCAAATTTCTCCCACTCCGCATATGTCGTCTCGGGGGTCGAGGGGAGTCCAACGCAGAAGGTTTGGTTGAAATTGGGCCAGTGGTTTTGGAGAAAATGGCCGAGGCAGTTTTCGAACATTCGTAAGCCGGCGAAAATGGTGTTTTCGGTCCAAAAATCAAATTTCTCCCAATTCGCATATGTCGTCTCGGGGGTCGAGGGGAGTCCAACGCAGAAGGTTTGGTTGAAATTGGGCCAGTGGTTTTGGAGAAAATGGCCGAGGCAGTTTTCGAACATTCGTAAGCCCCGCGGGTGGTTTTCGGACCAAAAATCAAATTTCTCCCACCCGCATATGTCGTCTCGGGGGTCGAGGGGAGTCCAACGCAGAAGGTTTGGTTGAAATTGGGCCAGTGGTTTTGGAGAAAATGGCCGAGGCAGTTTTCGAACATTCGTAAGCCCCGCGGGTGGTTTTCGGACCAAAAATCAAATTTCTCCCACCCGCATATGTCGTCTCGGGGGTCGAGGGGAGTCCAACGCAGAAGGTTTGGTTGAAATTGGGCCAGTGGTTTTGGAGAAAATGGCCGAGGCAGTTTTCGAACATTCGTAAGCCCCGCGGGTGGTGTTTTCGGACCAAAAATCAAATTTCTCCCACCCGCATATGTCGTCTCGGGGGTCGAGGGGAGTCCAACGCAGAAGGTTTGGTTGAAATTGGGCCAGTGGTTTTGGAGAAAATGGCCGAGGCAGTTTTCGAACATTCGTAAGCCCCGCGGGTGGTTTTCGGACCAAAAATCAAATTTCTCCCACCCGCATATGTCGTCTCGGGGGTCGAGGGGAGTCCAACGCAGAAGGTTTGGTTGAAATTGGGCCAGTGGTTTTGGAGAAAATGGCCGAGGCAGTTTTCGAACATTCGTAAGCCCCGCGGGTGGTTTTCGGACCAAAAATCAAATTTCTCCCACCCGCATATGTCGTCTCGGGGGTCGAGGGGAGTCCAACGCAGAAGGTTTGGTTGAAATTGGGCCAGTGGTTTTGGAGAAAATGGCCGAGGCAGTTTTCGAACATTCGTAAGCCGGCGAAAATGGTGTTTTCGGTCCAAAAATCAAATTTCTCCCTATTCGCTTATGTCGTCTCGGGGGTCGAGGGGAGTCCAACGCAGAAGGTTTGGTTGAAATTGGGCCAGTGGTTTTGGAGAAAATGGCCGAGGCAGTTTTCGAACATTCGTAAGCCGGCGGGTGGTTTTTCGGACCAAAATCAAATTTCTCCCACCCGCATATGTCGTCTCGGGGGTCGAGGGGAGTCCAACGCAGAAGGTTTGGTTGAAATTGGGCCAGTGGTTTTGGAGAAAATGGCCGAGGCAGTTTTCGAACATTCGTAAGCCCCGCGGGTGGTTTTCGGACCAAAAATCAAATTTCTCCCACCCGCATATGTCGTCTCGGGGGTCGAGGGGAGTCCAACGCAGAAGGTTTGGTTGAAATTGGGCCAGTGGTTTTGGAGAAAATGGCCGAGGCAGTTTTCGAACATTCGTAAGCCGGCGGGTGTTTTCGGTCCAAAAATCAAATTTCTCCCACGCATATGTCGTCTCGGGGGTCGAGGGGAGTCCAACGCAGAAGGTTTGGTTGAAATTGGGCCAGTGGTTTTGGAGAAAATGGCCGAGGCAGTTTTCGAACATTCGTAAGCCCCGCGGGTGGTTTTCGGACCAAAAATCAAATTTCTCCCACCCGCATATGTCGTCTCGGGGGTCGAGGGGAGTCCAACGCAGAAGGTTTGGTTGAAATTGGGCCAGTGGTTTTGGAGAAAATGGCCGAGGCAGTTTTCGAACATTCGTAAGCCGGCGAAAATGGTGTTTTCGGTCCAAAAATCAAATTTCTCCCACCCGCATATGTCGTCTCGGGGGTCGAGGGGAGTCCAACGCAGAAGGTTTGGTTGAAATTGGGCCAGTGGTTTTGGAGAAAATGGCCGAGGCAGTTTTCGAACATTCGTAAGCCCCGCGGGTGGTTTTCGGACCAAAAATCAAATTCCTCCCACCCGCATATGTCGTCTCGGGGGTCGAGGGGAGTCCAACGCAGAAGGTTTGGTTGAAATTGGGCCAGTGGTTTTGGAGAAAATGGCCGAGGCAGTTTTCGAACATTCGTAAGCCGGCGGGTGTTTTCGGTCCAAAAATCAAATTTCTCCCACCCGCATATGTCGTCTCGGGGGTCGAGGGGAGTCCAACGCAGAAGGTTTGGTTGAAATTGGGCCAGTGGTTTTGGAGAAAATGGAGAAAATGGCCGAGGCAGTTTTCGAACATTCGTAAGCCGGCGCGGGTGGTTTTCGGACCAAAAATCAAATTTCTCCCACCCGCATATGTCGTCTCGGGGGTCGAGGGGAGTCCAACGCAGAAGGTTTGGTTGAAATTGGGCCAGTGGTTTTGGAGAAAATGGCCGAGGCAGTTTTCGAACATTCGTAAGCCGGCGGGTGTTTTTCGGTCCAAAAATCAAATTTCTCCCACCCGCATATGTCGTCTCGGGGGTCGAGGGGAGTCCAACGCAGAAGGTTTGGTTGAAATTGGGCCAGTGGTTTTGGAGAAAATGGCCGAGGCAGTTTTCGAACATTCGTAAGCCGGCGAAAATGGTGTTTTCGGGACCAAAAATCAAATTTCTCCCACCCGCATATGTCGTCTCGGGGGTCGAGGGGAGTCCAACGCAGAAGGTTTGGTTGAAATTGGGCCAGTGGTTTTGGAGAAAATGGCCGAGGCAGTTTTCGAACATTCGTAAGCCGGCGGGTGGTGTTTTCGGACCAAAAATCAAATTTCTCCCACCCGCATATGTCGTCTCGGGGGTCGAGGGGAGTCCAACGCAGAAGGTTTGGTTGAAATTGGGCCAGTGGTTTTGGAGAAAATGGCCGAGGCAGTTTTCGAACATTCGTAAGCCCCGCGGGTGGTTTTTCGGACCAAAAATCAAATTTCTCCCACCCGCATATGTCGTCTCGGGGGTCGAGGGGAGTCCAACGCAGAAGGTTTGGTTGAAATTGGGCCAGTGGTTTTGGAGAAAATGGCCGAGGCAGTTTTCGAACATTCGTAAGCCGGCGAAAATGGTGTTTTCGGTCCAAAAATCAAATTTCTCCCACCCGCATATGTCGTCTCGGGGGTCGAGGGGAGTCCAACGCAGAAGGTTTGGTTGAAATTGGGCCAGTGGTTTTGGATATAAAATGGCCGAGGCAGTTTTCGAACATTCGTAAGCCCCGGGTGGTTTTCGGACCAAAAATCAAATTTCTCCCACCCGCATATGTCGTCTCGGGGGTCGAGGGGAGTCCAACGCAGAAGGTTTGGTTGAAATTGGGCCAGTGGTTTTGGAGAAAATGGCCGAGGCAGTTTTCGAACATTCGTAAGCCGGCGAAAATGGTGTTTTCGGTCCAAAAATCAAATTTCTCACACCCGCATATGTCGTCTCGGGGGTCGAGGGGAGTCCAACGCAGAAGGTTTGGTTGAAATTGGGCCAGTGGTTTTGGAGAAAATGGCCGAGGCAGTTTTCGAACATTCGTAAGCCCCGCGGGTGGTTTTCGGACCAAAAATCAAATTTCTACAAAATAGCATATGTCGTCTCGGGGGTCGAGGGGAGTCCAACGCAGAAGGTTTGGTTGAAATTGGGCCAGTGGTTTTGGAGTAATTGGAGAAAATGGCCGAGGCAGTTTTCGAACATTCGTAAGCCGGCGAAAATGGTGTTTTCGGTCCAAAAATCAAATTTCTCCCACCCGCATATGTCGTCTCGGGGGTCGAGGGGAGTCCAACGCAGAAGGTTTGGTTGAAATTGGGCCAGTGGTTTTGGAGAAAATGGCCGAGGCAGTTTTCGAACATTCGTAAGCCCCGCGGGTGGTTTTCGGACCAAAAATCAAATTTCTCCCACCCGCATATGTCGTCTCGGGGGTCGAGGGGAGTCCAACGCAGAAGGTTTGGTTGAAATTGGGCCAGTGGTTTTGGAGAAAATGGCCGAGGCAGTTTTCGAACATTCGTAAGCCGGCGAAAATGGTGTTTTCGGTCCAAAAATCAAATTTCTCCCACCCGCATATGTCGTCTCGGGGGTCGAGGGGAGTCCAACGCAGAAGGTTTGGTTGAAATTGGGCCAGTGGTTTTGGAGAAAATGGCCGAGGCAGTTTTCGAACATTCGTAAGCCCCGCGGGTGGTTTTTCGGACCAAAAATCAAATTTCTCCCACCCGCATATGTCGTCTCGGGGTCGAGGGGAGTCCAACGCAGAAGGTTTGGTTGAAATTGGGCCAGTGGTTTTGGAGAAAATGGCCGAGGCAGTTTTCGAACATTCGTAAGCCGGCGGGTGGTGTTTTCGGACCAAAAATCAAATTTCTCCCACCCGCATATGTCGTCTCGGGGGTCGAGGGGAGTCCAACGCAGAAGGTTTGGTTGAAATTGGGCCAGTGGTTTTGGAGAAAATGGCCGAGGCAGTTTTCGAACATTCGTAAGCCCCGCGGGTGGTGTTTTCGGACCAAAAATCAAATTTCTCCCACCCGCATATGTCGTCTCGGGGGTCGAGGGGAGTCCAACGCAGAAGGTTTGGTTGAAATTGGGCCAGTGGTTTTGGAGAAAATGGCCGAGGCAGTTTTCGAACATTCGTAAGCCGGCGGGTGTTTTCGGACCAAAAATCAAATTTCTCCCACCGCATATGTCGTCTCGGGGGTCGAGGGGAGTCCAACGCAGAAGGTTTGGTTGAAATTGGGCCAGTGGTTTTGGAGAAAATGGCCGAGGCAGTTTTCGAACATTCGTAAGCCGGCGGGTGTTTTCGGACCAAAAATCAAATTTCTCCCACCCGCATATGTCGTCTCGGGGGTCGAGGGGAGTCCAACGCAGAAGGTTTGGTTGAAATTGGGCCAGTGGTTTTGGAGAAAATGGCCGAGGCAGTTTTCGAACATTCGTAAGCCCCGCGGGTGGTGGTGTTTTCGACCAAAAATCAAATTTCTCCCACCCGCATATGTCGTCTCGGGGGTCGAGGGGAGTCCAACGCAGAAGGTTTGGTTGAAATTGGGCCAGTGGTTTTGGAGAAAATGGCCGAGGCAGTTTTCGAACATTCGTAAGCCGGCGAAAATGGTGTTTTCGGTCCAAAAATCAAATTTCTCCCACCCGCATATGTCGTCTCGGGGGTCGAGGGGAGTCCAACGCAGAAGGTTTGGTTGAAATTGGGCCAGTGGTTTTGGAGAAAATGGCCGAGGCAGTTTTCGAACATTCGTAAGCCCCGCGGGTGGTTTTTCGGACCAAAAATCAAATTTCTCCCACCCGCATATGTCGTCTCGGGGGTCGAGGGGAGTCCAACGCAGAAGGTTTGGTTGAAATTGGGCCAGTGGTTTTGGAGAAAATGGCCGAGGCAGTTTTCGAACATTCGTAAGCCGGCGAAAATGGTGTTTTCGGTCCAAAAATCAAATTTCTCCCACCCGCATATGTCGTCTCGGGGGTCGAGGGGAGTCCAACGCAGAAGGTTTGGTTGAAATTGGGCCAGTGGTTTTGGAGAAAATGGCCGAGGCAGTTTTCGAACATTCGTAAGCCCCGCGGTGGTTTTCGGACCAAAAATCAAATTTCTCCCACCCGCATATGTCGTCTCGGGGGTCGAGGGGAGTCCAACGCAGAAGGTTTGGTTGAAATTGGGCCAGTGGTTTTGGAGAAAATGGCCGAGGCAGTTTTCGAACATTCGTAAGCCGGCGAAAATGGTGTTTTCGGTCCAAAAATCAAATTTCTCCCACCCGCATATGTCGTCTCGGGGGTCGAGGGGAGTCCAACGCAGAAGGTTTGGTTGAAATTGGGCCAGTGGTTTTGGAGAAAATGGCCGAGGCAGTTTTCGAACATTCGTAAGCCCCGGCGGGTGGTTTTTCGGACCAAAAATCAAATTTCTCCCACCCGCATATGTCGTCTCGGGGGTCGAGGGGAGTCCAACGCAGAAGGTTTGGTTGAAATTGGGCCAGTGGTTTTGGAGAAAATGGCCGAGGCAGTTTTCAAACATTCGTAAGCCCCGCGGGTGGTTTTACGGCCCAAAAAACAAATTTCTCCCACCCGCATATGTCGTCTCGGGGGTCGAGGGGAGTCCAACGCAGAAGGTTTGGTTGAAATTGGGCCAGTGGTTTTGGAGAAAATGGCCGAGGCAGTTTTCGAACATTCGTAAGCCGCCGAAAATGTTGTTTTCTGTCAAAAAATCAAATTTCTCCCACCCGCATATGTCGTCTCGGGGTCGAGGGGAGTCCAACGCAGAAGGTTTGGTTGAAATTGGGCCAGTGGTTTTGGAGAAAATGGCCGAGGCAGTTTTCGAACATTCGTAAGCCCCGCGGGTGGTTTTTCGGACCAAAAATCAAATTTCTCCCACTTCGCATATGTCGTCTCGGGGGTCGAGGGGAGTCCAACGCAGAAGGTTTGGTTGAAATTGGGCCAGTGGTTTTGGAGAAAATGGCCGAGGCAGTTTTCGAACATTCGTAAGCCGGCGGGTGGTGTTTTCGGACCAAAAATCAAATTTCTCCCACCCGCATATGTCGTCTCGGGGGTCGAGGGGAGTCCAACGCAGAAGGTTTGGTTGAAATTGGGCCAGTGGTTTTGGAGAAAATGGCCGAGGCAGTTTTCGAACATTCGTAAGCCGCCGAAAATGTTTTTTTCGCTCAAAAATAAAATTTCTCCCACCGCATATGTCGTCTCGGGGGTCGAGGGGAGTCCAACGCAGAAGGTTTGGTTGAAATTGGGCCAGTGGTTTTGGAGAAAATGGCCGAGGCAGTTTTCGAACATTCGTAAGCCCCGCGGGTGGTTTTTCGGACCAAAAATCAAATTTCTCCCACCGCATATGTCGTCTCGGGGGTCGAGGGGAGTCCAACGCAGAAGGTTTGGTTGAAATTGGGCCAGTGGTTTTGGAGAAAATGGCCGAGGCAGTTTTCGAACATTCGTAAGCCGGCGGGTGTTTTCGGTCCAAAAATCAAATTTCTCCCACCCGCATATGTCGTCTCGGGGGTCGAGGGGAGTCCAACGCAGAAGGTTTGGTTGAAATTGGGCCAGTGGTTTTGGAGAAAATGGCCGAGGCAGTTTTCGAACATTCGTAAGCCCCGCGGGTGGTTTTCGGACCAAAAGTCAAGTTTCTCCCACCCGCCTATGTCGTCTCGGGGGTCGAGGGGAGTCCAACGCAGAAGGTTTGGTTGAAATTGGGCCAGTGGTTTTGGAGAAAATGGCCGAGGCAGTTTTCGAACATTCGTAAGCCGGCGAAAATGGTGTTTTCGGTCCAAAAATCAAATTTCTCCCACCCGCATATGTCGTCTCGGGGGTCGAGGGGAGTCCAACGCAGAAGGTTTGGTTGAAATTGGGCCAGTGGTTTTGGAGAAAATGGCCGAGGCAGTTTTCGAACATTCGTAAGCCCCGGCGGGTGGTTTTTCGGACCAAAAATCAAATTTCTCCCACCCGCATATGTCGTCTCGGGGTCGAGGGGAGTCCAACGCAGAAGGTTTGGTTGAAATTGGGCCAGTGGTTTTGGAGAAAATGGCCGAGGCAGTTTTCGAACATTCGTAAGCCGGCGAAAATGGTGTTTTCGGTCCAAAAATCAAATTTCTCCCACCCGCATATGTCGTCTCGGGGGTCGAGGGGAGTCCAACGCAGAAGGTTTGGTTGAAATTGGGCCAGTGGTTTTGGAGAAAATGGCCGAGGCAGTTTTCGAACATTCGTAAGCCCCGCGGGTGGTTTTCGGACCAAAAATCAAATTTCTCCCACCCGCATATGTCGTCTCGGGGGTCGAGGGGAGTCCAACGCAGAAGGTTTGGTTGAAATTGGGCCAGTGGTTTTGGAGAAAATGGCCGAGGCAGTTTTCGAACATTCGTAAGCCGGCGAAAATGGTGTTTTCGGTCCAAAAATCAAATTTCTCCCACCCGCATATGTCGTCTCGGGGGTCGAGGGGAGTCCAACGCAGAAGGTTTGGTTGAAATTGGGCCAGTGGTTTTGGAGAAAATGGCCGAGGCAGTTTTCGAACATTCGTAAGCCCCGCGGGTGGTTTTCGGACCAAAAATCAAGTTTCTCCCAAACCGCATATGTCGTCTCGGGGGTCGAGGGGAGTCCAACGCAGAAGGTTTGGTTGAAATTGGGCCAGTGGTTTTGGAGAAAATGGCCGAGGCAGTTTTCGAACATTCGTAAGCCGGCGAAAATGGTGTTTTCGGTCCAAAAATCAAATTTCTCCCACCCGCATATGTCGTCTCGGGGGTCGAGGGGAGTCCAACGCAGAAGGTTTGGTTGAAATTGGGCCAGTGGTTTTGGAGAAAATGGCCGAGGCAGTTTTCGAACATTCGTAGGCCCCGCGGGTGGTTTTCGGACCAAAAATCAAATTTCTCCCAATTCGCATATGTCGTCTCGGGGGTCGAGGGGAGTCCAACGCAGAAGGTTTGGTTGAAATTGGGCCAGTGGTTTTGGAGAAAATGGCCGAGGCAGTTTTCGAACATTCGTAAGCCGGCGAAAATGGTGTTTTCGGTCCAAAAATCAAATTTCTCCCACCCGCATATGTCGTCTCGGGGTCGAGGGGAGTCCAACGCAGAAGGTTTGGTTGAAATTGGGCCAGTGGTTTTGGAGAAAATGGCCGAGGCAGTTTTCGAACATTCGTAAGCCCCGCGGGTGGTTTTCGGTCCAAAAATCAAATTTCTCCCACCCGCATATGTCGTCTCGGGGGTCGAGGGGAGTCCAACGCAGAAGGTTTGGTTGAAATTGGGCCAGTGGTTTTGGAGAAAATGGCCGAGGCAGTTTTCGAACATTCGTAAGCCGGCGAAAATGGTGTTTTCGGTCCAAAAATCAAATTTCTCCCACCCGCATATGTCGTCTCGGGGGTCGAGGGGAGTCCAACGCAGAAGGTTTGGTTGAAATTGGGCCAGTGGTTTTGGAGAAAATGGCCGAGGCAGTTTTCGAACATTCGTAAGCCCCGCGGGTGGTTTTCGGACCAAAAATCAAATTTCTCCCACCCGCATATGTCGTCTCGGGGGTCGAGGGGAGTCCAACGCAGAAGGTTTGGTTGAAATTGGGCCAGTGGTTTTGGAGAAAATGGCCGAGGCAGTTTTCGAACATTCGTAAGCCGGCGAAAATGGTGTTTTCGGTCCAAAAATCAAATTTCTCCCACTTCGCATATGTCGTCTCGGGGGTCGAGGGGAGTCCAACGCAGAAGGTTTGGTTGAAATTGGGCCAGTGGTTTTGGAGAAAATGGCCGAGGCAGTTTTCGAACATTCGTAAGCCCCGGGGTGGTGTTTTCGGACCAAAAATCAAATTTCTCCCACCCGCATATGTCGTCTCGGGGGTCGAGGGGAGTCCAACGCAGAAGGTTTGGTTGAAATTGGGCCAGTGGTTTTGGAGAAAATGGCCGAGGCAGTTTTCGAACATTCGTAAGACGGCGGGTGGTGTTTTCGGTCCAAAAATCAAATTTCTCCCACCCGCATATGTCGTCTCGGGGGTCGAGGGGAGTCCAACGCAGAAGGTTTGGTTGAAATTGGGCCAGTGGTTTTGGAGAAAATGGCCGAGGCAGTTTTCGAACATTCGTAAGCCCCGCGGGTGGTTTTTCGGACCAAAAATCAAATTTCTCCCACCCGCATATGTCGTCTCGGGGGTCGAGGGGAGTCCAACGCAGAAGGTTTGGTTGAAATTGGGCCAGTGGTTTTGGAGAAAATGGCCGAGGCAGTTTTCGAACATTCGTAAGCCGGCGAAAATGGTGTTTTCGGTCCAAAAATCAAATTTCTCCCACCCGCATATGTCGTCTCGGGGGTCGAGGGGAGTCCAACGCAGAAGGTTTGGTTGAAATTGGGCCAGTGGTTTTGGAGAAAATGGCCGAGGCAGTTTTCGAACATTCGTAAGCCCCGCGGGTGGTTGTAGTACCAAAAATCAAATTTCTCCCACCCGCATATGTCGTCTCGGGGGTCGAGGGGAGTCCAACGCAGAAGGTTTGGTTGAAATTGGGCCAGTGGTTTTGGAGAAAATGGCCGAGGCAGTTTTCGAACATTCGTAAGCCGGCGAAAATGGTGTTTTCGGACCAAAAATCAAATTTCTCCCACCCGCATATGTCGTCTCGGGGGTCGAGGGGAGTCCAACGCAGAAGGTTTGGTTGAAATTGGGCCAGTGGTTTTGGAGAAAATGGCCGAGGCAGTTTTCGAACATTCGTAAGCCGGCGAAAATGGTGTTTTCGGACCAAAAATCAAATTTCTCTCACCCGCATATGTCGTCTCGGGGGTCGAGGGGAGTCCAACGCAGAAGGTTTGGTTGAAATTGGGCCAGTGGTTTTGGAGAAAATGGCCGAGGCAGTTTTCGAACATTCGTAAGCCCCGCGGGTGGTTTTTCGGACCAAAAATCAAATTTCTACCAATTCGCATATGTCGTCTCGGGGGTCGAGGGGAGTCCAACGCAGAAGGTTTGGTTGAAATTGGGCCAGTGGTTTTGGAGAAAATGGCCGAGGCAGTTTTCGAACATTCGTAAGCCGGCGAAAATGGTGTTTTCGGTCCAAAAATCAAATTTCTCACACCCGCATATGTCGTCTCGGGGGTCGAGGGGAGTCCAACGCAGAAGGTTTGGTTGAAATTGGGCCAGTGGTTTTGGAGAAAATGGCCGAGGCAGTTTTCGAACATTCGTAAGCCGGCGAAAATGGTGTTTTCGGTCCAAAAATCAAATTTCTCCCACCCGCATATGTCGTCTCGGGGGTCGAGGGGAGTCCAACGCAGAAGGTTTGGTTGAAATTGGGCCAGTGGTTTTGGAGAAAATGGCCGAGGCAGTTTTCGAACATTCGTAAGCCCCGCGGGTGGTTTTTCGGACCAAAAATCAAATTTCTCCCACCCGCATATGTCGTCTGGGGTGTGGAGGGGAGTCCAACGCAGAAGGTTTGGTTGAAATTGGGCCAGTGGTTTTGGAGAAAATGGCCGAGGCAGTTTTCGAACATTCGTAAGCCGGCGAAAATGGTGTTTTCGGTCCAAAAATCAAATTTCTCCCACCCGCATATGTCGTCTCGGGGGTCGAGGGGAGTCCAACGCAGAAGGTTTGGTTGAAATTGGGCCAGTGGTTTTGGAGAAAATGGCCGAGGCAGTTTTCGAACATTCGTAAGCCCCGCGGGTGGTTTTCGGACCAAAAATCAAATTTCTCCCACCCGCATATGTCGTCTCGGGGGAAGAGGGGAGTCCAACGCAGAAGGTTTGGTTGAAATTGGGCCAGTGGTTTTGGAGAAAATGGCCGGCAGTTTTCGAACATTCGTAAGCCGGCGAAATGGTGTTTTCGGTCCAAAAATCAAATTTCTCCCACCGCATATGTCGTCTCGGGGGTCGAGGGGAGTCCAACGCAGAAGGTTTGGTTGAAATTGGGCCAGTGGTTTTGGAGAAAATGGCCGAGGCAGTTTTCGAACATTCGTAAGCCCCGCGGGTGGTTTTCGGACCAAAAATCAAATTTCTCCCAAAACGCATATGTCGTCTCGGGGGAAGAGGGGAGTCCAACGCAGAAGGTTTGGTTGAAATTGGGCCAGTGGTTTTGGAGAAAATGGCCGAGGCAGTTTTCGAACATTCGTAAGCCGGCGAAAATGGTGTTTTCGGTCCAAAAATCAAATTTCTCCCACCCGCATATGTCGTCTCGGGGGTCGAGGGGAGTCCAACGCAGAAGGTTTGGTTGAAATTGGGCCAGTGGTTTTGGAGAAAATGGCCGAGGCAGTTTTCGAACATTCGTAAGCCCCGCGGGTGGTTTTCGGACCAAAAATCAAATTTCTCCCACCCGCATATGTCGTCTCGGGGGTCGAGGGGAGTCCAACGCAGAAGGTTTGGTTGAAATTGGGCCAGTGGTTTTGGAGAAAATGGCCGAGGCAGTTTTCGAACATTCGTAAGCCGGCGAAATGGTTGTATTCGGTCCAAAAATCAAATTTCTCCCACCCGCATATGTCGTCTCGGGGGTCGAGGGGAGTCCAACGCAGAAGGTTTGGTTGAAATTGGGCCAGTGGTTTTGGAGAAAATGGCCGAGGCAGTTTTCGAACATTCGTAAGCCCCGCGGGTGGTTTTCGGACCAAAAATCAAATTTCTCCCACCCGCATATGTCGTCTCGGGGGTCGAGGGGAGTCCAACGCAGAAGGTTTGGTTGAAATTGGGCCAGTGGTTTTGGAGAAAATGGCCGAGGCAGTTTTCGAACATTCGTAAGCCGGCGAAAATGGTGTTTTCGGTCCAAAAATCAAATTTCTCCCACCCGCATATGTCGTCTCGGGGGTCGAGGGGAGTCCAACGCAGAAGGTTTGGTTGAAATTGGGCCAGTGGTTTTGGAGAAAATGGCCGAGGCAGTTTTCGAACATTCGTAAGCCCGCGGGGTGGTTTTCGGACCACAAATCAAATATCTCCCACCCGCATATGTCGTCTCGGGGGTCGAGGGGAGTCCAACGCAGAAGGTTTGGTTGAAATTGGGCCAGTGGTTTTGGAGAAAATGGCCGAGGCAGTTTTCGAACATTCGTAAGCCGGCGAAAATGGTGTTTTCGGTCCAAAAATCAAATTTCTCCCACCCGCATATGTCGTCTCGGGGGTCGAGGGGAGTCCAACGCAGAAGGTTTGGTTGAAATTGGGCCAGTGGTTTTGGAGAAAATGGCCGAGGCAGTTTTCGAACATTCGTAAGCCCCGCGGGTGGTTTTCGGACCAAAAATCAAATTTCTCCCACCCGCATATGTCGTCTCGGGGGAAGAGGGGAGTCCAACGCAGAAGGTTTGGTTGAAATTGGGCCAGTGGTTTTGGAGAAAATGGCCGAGGCAGTTTTCGAACATTCGTAAGCCGGCGAAAATGGTGTTTTCGGTCCAAAAATCAAATTTCTCCCACCCGCATATGTCGTCTCGGGGGTCGAGGGGAGTCCAACGCAGAAGGTTTGGTTGAAATTGGGCCAGTGGTTTTGGAGAAAATGGCCGAGGCAGTTTTCGAACATTCGTAAGCCCCGCGGGTGGTTTTCGGACCAAAAATCAAATTTCTCCCACCCGCATATGTCGTCTCGGGGGTCGAGGGGAGTCCAACGCAGAAGGTTTGGTTGAAATTGGGCCAGTGGTTTTGGAGAAAATGGCCGAGGCAGTTTTCGAACATTCGTAAGCCGGCGAAAATGGTGTTTTCGGACCAAAAATCAAATTTCTCCCACCCGCATATGTCGTCTCGGGGGTCGAGGGGAGTCCAACGCAGAAGGTTTGGTTGAAATTGGGCCAGTGGTTTTGGAGAAAATGGCCGAGGCAGTTTTCGAACATTCGTAAGCCGGCGGGTGGTGTTTTCGGACCAAAAATCAAATTTCTCCCACCCGCATATGTCGTCTCGGGGGTCGAGGGGAGTCCAACGCAGAAGGTTTGGTTGAAATTGGGCCAGTGGTTTTGGAGAAAATGGCCGAGGCAGTTTTCGAACATTCGTAAGCCCCGCGGGTGGTTTTTCGGACCAAAAATCAAATTTCTCCCACCCGCATATGTCGTCTCGGGGGTCGAGGGGAGTCCAACGCAGAAGGTTTGGTTGAAATTGGGCCAGTGGTTTTGGAGAAAATGGCCGAGGCAGTTTTCGAACATTCGTAAGCCGGCGAAAATGGTGTTTTCGGTCCAAAAATCAAATTTCTCCCACCCGCATATGTCGTCTCGGGGGTCGAGGGGAGTCCAACGCAGAAGGTTTGGTTGAAATTGGGCCAGTGGTTTTGGAGAAAATGGCCGAGGCAGTTTTCGAACATTCGTAAGCCCCGCGGGTGGTTTTTCGGACCAAAAATCAAATTTCTCCCACCCGCATATGTCGTCTCGGGGTCGAGGGGAGTCCAACGCAGAAGGTTTGGTTGAAATTGGGCCAGTGGTTTTGGAGAAAATGGCCGAGGCAGTTTTCGAACATTCGTAAGCCGGCGGGTGGTGTTTTCGGTCCAAAAATCAAATTTCTCCCACCCGCATATGTCGTCTCGGGGGTCGAGGGGAGTCCAACGCAGAAGGTTTGGTTGAAATTGGGCCAGTGGTTTTGGAGAAAATGGCCGAGGCAGTTTTCGAACATTCGTAAGCCCCGCGGGAGGTTTTCGGACCAAAAATCAAATTTCTCCCACCGCATATGTCGTCTCGGGGGAAGAGGGGAGTCCAACGCAGAAGGTTTGGTTGAAATTGGGCCAGTGGTTTTGGAGAAAATGGCCGAGGCAGTTTTCGAACATTCGTAAGCCGGCGGGTGTTTTCGGTCCAAAAATCAAATTTCTCCCACCCGCATATGTCGTCTCGGGGGTCGAGGGGAGTCCAACGCAGAAGGTTTGGTTGAAATTGGGCCAGTGGTTTTGGAGAAAATGGCCGAGGCAGTTTTCGAACATTCGTAAGCCGGCGGGTGTTTTCGGACCAAAAATCAAATTTCTCCCACCCGCATATGTCGTCTCGGGGGAAGAGGGGAGTCCAACGCAGAAGGTTTGGTTGAAATTGGGCCAGTGGTTTTGGAGAAAATGGCCGAGGCAGTTTTCGAACATTCGTAAGCCGGCGAAAATGGTGTTTTCGGACCAAAAATCAAATTTCTCCCACCCGCATATGTCGTCTCGGGGGTCGAGGGGAGTCCAACGCAGAAGGTTTGGTTGAAATTGGGCCAGTGGTTTTGGAGAAAATGGCCGAGGCAGTTTTCGAACATTCTAAAGCCCCGAAATGGTGGTTTTCGGACCAAAAATCAAATTTCTCCCACCCGCATATGTCGTCTCGGGGGTCGAGGGGAGTCCAACGCAGAAGGTTTGGTTGAAATTGGGCCAGTGGTTTTGGAGAAAATGGCCGAGGCAGTTTTCGAACATTCGTAAGCCGGCGGGTGGTTTTTCGGACCAAAAATCAAATTTCTCCCACCCGCATATGTCGTCTCGGGGGTCGAGGGGAGTCCAACGCAGAAGGTTTGGTTGAAATTGGGCCAGTGGTTTTGGAGAAAATGGCCGAGGCAGTTTTCGAACATTCGTAAGCCGGCGAAAATGGTGGTTTTCGGACCAAAAATCAAATTTCTCCCACCCGCATATGTCGTCTCGGGGTCGAGGGGAGTCCAACGCAGAAGGTTTGGTTGAAATTGGGCCAGTGGTT
Source organism: Decapterus maruadsi (assembly GCA_030347415.2). Lineage (NCBI taxonomy): Eukaryota > Metazoa > Chordata > Actinopteri > Carangiformes > Carangidae > Decapterus > Decapterus maruadsi. The sequence continues at coordinate 196,532 of JARUPV020000026.1, read as the reverse complement.
TTGGAGAAAATGGCCGAGGCAGTTTTCGAACATTCGTAAGCCGGCGGGTGTTTTCGGTCCAAAAATCAAATTTCTCCCACCCGCATATGTCGTCTCGGGGGTCGAGGGGAGTCCAACGCAGAAGGTTTGGTTGAAATTGGGCCAGTGGTTTTGGAGAAAATGGCCGAGGCAGTTTTCGAACATTCGTAAGCCCCGCGGGTGGTTTTCGGACCAAAAATCAAATTTCTCCCACCCGCATATGTCGTCTCGGGGGTCGAGGGGAGTCCAACGCAGAAGGTTTGGTTGAAATTGGGCCAGTGGTTTTGGAGAAAATGGCCGAGGCAGTTTTCGAACATTCGTAAGCCGGCGGGTGTTTTTCGGACCAAAAATCAAATTTCTCCCACCCGCATATGTCGTCTCGGGGGTCGAGGGGAGTCCAACGCAGAAGGTTTGGTTGAAATTGGGCCAGTGGTTTTGGAGAAAATGGCCGAGGCAGTTTTCGAACATTCGTAAGCCCCGCGGGTGGTGTTTTCGGACCAAAAATCAAATTTCTCCCACCCGCATATGTCGTCTCGGGGGTCGAGGGGAGTCCAACGCAGAAGGTTTGGTTGAAATTGGGCCAGTGGTTTTGGAGAAAATGGCCGAGGCAGTTTTCGAACATTCGTAAGCCGGCGGGTGTTTTCGGACCAAAAATCAAATTTCTCCCACCCGCATATGTCGTCTCGGGGGTCGAGGGGAGTCCAACGCAGAAGGTTTGGTTGAAATTGGGCCAGTGGTTTTGGAGAAAATGGCCGAGGCAGTTTTCGAACATTCGTAAGCCGGCGAAAATGGTGTTTTCGGTCCAAAAATCAAATTTCTCCCAATTTGCATATGTCGTCTCGGGGGTCGAGGGGAGTCCAACGCAGAAGGTTTGGTTGAAATTGGGCCAGTGGTTTTGGAGAAAATGGCCGAGGCAGTTTTCGAACATTCGTAAGCCCCGCGGGTGGTTTTCGGACCAAAAATCAAATTTCTCCCACCCGCATATGTCGTCTCGGGGGTCGAGGGGAGTCCAACGCAGAAGGTTTGGTTGAAATTGGGCCAGTGGTTTTGGAGAAAATGGCCGAGGCAGTTTTCGAACATTCGTAAGCCCCGCGGGTGGTTTTTCGGACCAAAAATCAAATTTCTCCCACCCGCATATGTCGTGTCGGGGGTCGAGGGGAGTCCAACGCAGAAGGTTTGGTTGAAATTGGGCCAGTGGTTTTGGAGAAAATGGCCGAGGCAGTTTTCGAACATTCGTAAGCCGGCGCGGGTGTTTTCGGACCAAAAATCAAATTTCTCCCAATTCGCATATGTCGTCTCGGGGGTCGAGGGGAGTCCAACGCAGAAGGTTTGGTTGAAATTGGGCCAGTGGTTTTGGAGAAAATGGAGAAAAAGGCAGAGGCAGTTTTCGAACATTCGTAAGCCCCGCGGGTGGTTTTCGGACCAAAAATCAAATTTCTCCCACCCGCATATGTCGTCTCGGGGGTCGAGGGGAGTCCAACGCAGAAGGTTTGGTTGAAATTGGGCCAGTGGTTTTGGAGAAAATGGCCGAGGCAGTTTTCGAACATTCGTAAGCCCCGCGGGTGGTTTTCGGACCAAAAATCAAATTTCTCCCACCCGCATATGTCGTCTCGGGGGTCGAGGGGAGTCCAACGCAGAAGGTTTGGTTGAAATTGGGCCAGTGGTTTTGGAGAAAATGGCCGAGGCAGTTTTCGAACATTCGTAAGCCGGCGAAAATGGTGTTTTCGGTCCAAAAATCAAATTTCTCCCAATACGCATATGTCGTCTCGGGGGTCGAGGGGAGTCCAACGCAGAAGGTTTGGTTGAAATTGGGCCAGTGGTTTTGGAGAAAATGGCCGAGGCAGTTTTCGAACATTCGTAAGCCCCGCGGGTGGTTTTTCGGACCAAAAATCAAATTTCTCCCACCCGCATATGTCGTCTCGGGGGTCGAGGGGAGTCCAACGCAGAAGGTTTGGTTGAAATTGGGCCAGTGGTTTTGGAGAAAATGGCCGAGGCAGTTTTCGAACATTCGTAAGCCGGCGGGTGTTTTCGGACCAAAAATCAAATTTCTCCCACCCGCATATGTCGTCTCGGGGGTCGAGGGGAGTCCAACGCAGAAGGTTTGGTTGAAATTGGGCCAGTGGTTTTGGAGAAAATGGCCGAGGCAGTTTTCGAACATTCGTAAGCCGGCGCGGGTGGTTTTCGGACCAAAAATCAAATTTCTCCCACCCGCATATGTCGTCTCGGGGGTCGAGGGGAGTCCAACGCAGAAGGTTTGGTTGAAATTGGGCCAGTGGTTTTGGAGAAAATGGCCGAGGCAGTTTTCGAACATTCGTAAGCCCCGGCGGGTGGTTTTTTCGGACCAAAAATCAAATTTCTCCCACCCGCATATGTCGTCTCGGGGGTCGAGGGGAGTCCAACGCAGAAGGTTTGGTTGAAATTGGGCCAGTGGTTTTGGAGAAAATGGCCGAGGCAGTTTTCGAACATTCGTAAGCCGGCGAAAATGGTTTTTTCGGACCAAAAAACAAAATTCTCCCACCCGCATATGTCGTCTCGGGGGTCGAGGGGAGTCCAACGCAGAAGGTTTGGTTGAAATTGGGCCAGTGGTTTTGGAGAAAATGGCCGAGGCAGTTTTCGAACATTCGTAAGCCCCGCGGGTGGTTTTCGGACCAAAAATCAAATTTCTCCCACCCGCATATGTCGTCTCGGGGGTCGAGGGGAGTCCAACGCAGAAGGTTTGGTTGAAATTGGGCCAGTGGTTTTGGAGAAAATGGCCGAGGCAGTTTTCGAACATTCGTAAGCCCCGCGGGATGTTTTCGGACCAAAAATCAAATATCTCCCACCCGCATATGTCGTCTCGGGGGTCGAGGGGAGTCCAACGCAGAAGGTTTGGTTGAAATTGGGCCAGTGGTTTTGGAGAAAATGGCCGAGGCAGTTTTCGAACATTCGTAAGCCCCGCGGGTGGTTTTTCGGACCAAAAATCTAATTTCTCCCACCCGCATATGTCGTCTCGGGGGTCGAGGGGAGTCCAACGCAGAAGGTTTGGTTGAAATTGGGCCAGTGGTTTTGGAGAAAATGGCCGAGGCAGTTTTCGAACATTCGTAAGCCGGCGAGGATGGTGTGTTCGGTCCAAAAATCAAATTTCTCCCACCCGCATATGTCGTCTCGGGGGTCGAGGGGAGTCCAACGCAGAAGGTTTGGTTGAAATTGGGCCAGTGGTTTTGGAGAAAATGGCCTAGGCAGTTTTCGAACATTCGTAAGCCCCGCGGGTGGTTTTCGGACCAAAAATCAAATTTCTCCCACCCGCATATGTCGTCTCGGGGTCGAGGGGAGTCCAACGCAGAAGGTTTGGTTGAAATTGGGCCAGTGGTTTTGGAGAAAATGGCCGAGGCAGTTTTCGAACATTCGTAAGCCGGCGAAAATGGTGTTTTCGGTCCAAAAATCAACATTCTCCCACCCGCATATGTCGTCTCGGGGTCGAGGGGAGTCCAACGCAGAAGGTTTGGTTGAAATTGGGCCAGTGGTTTTGGAGAAAATGGCCGAGGCAGTTTTCGAACATTCGTAAGCCCCGCGGGTGGTTTTCGGACCAAAAATCAAATTTCTCCCACCCGCATTTGTCGTCTCGGGGGTCGAGGGGAGTCCAACGCAGAAGGTTTGGTTGAAATTGGGCCAGTGGTTTTGGAGAAAATGGCCGAGGCAGTTTTCGAACATTCGTAAGCCGGCGAAAATGGTGTTTTCGGACCAAAAATCAAAATTCTCCCACCCGCATATGTCGTCTCGGGGGTCGAGGGGAGTCCAACGCAGAAGGTTTGGTTGAAATTGGGCCAGTGGTTTTGGAGAAAATGGCCGAGGCAGTTTTCGAACATTCGTAAGCCGGCGGGGTTGTTGTTTTCGGTCCAATAATCAAAATACTCCCACCCGCATATGTCGTCTCGGGGGTCGAGGGGAGTCCAACGCAGAAGGTTTGGTTGAAATTGGGCCAGTGGTTTTGGAGAAAATGGCCGAGGCAGTTTTCGAACATTCGTAAGCCGGCGAAAATGGTGTTTTCGGACCAAAAATCAAATTTCTCCCACTTCGCATATGTCGTCTCGGGGGTCGAGGGGAGTCCAACGCAGAAGGTTTGGTTGAAATTGGGCCAGTGGTTTTGGAGAAAATGGCCGAGGCAGTTTTCGAACATTCGTAAGCCCCGCGGGTGGTTTTCGGACCAAAAATCAAATTTCTCCCAATTCGCATATGTCGTCTCGGGGGTCGAGGGGAGTCCAACGCAGAAGGTTTGGTTGAAATTGGGCCAGTGGTTTTGGAGAAAATGGCCGAGGCAGTTTTCGAACATTCGTAAGCCGGCGAAATGGTGTTTTCGGTCCAAAAATCAAATTTCTCCCACCTCGCATATGTCGTCTCGGGGGTCGAGGGGAGTCCAACGCAGAAGGTTTGGTTGAAATTGGGCCAGTGGTTTTGGAGAAAATGGCCGAGGCAGTTTTCGAACATTCGTAAGCCCCGCGGGTGGTTTTCGGACCAAAAATCAAATTTCTCCCAATCCGCATATGTCGTCTCGGGGAAAGAGGGGAGTCCAACGCAGAAGGTTTGGTTGAAATTGGGCCAGTGGTTTTGGAGAAAATGGCCGAGGCAGTTTTCGAACATTCGTAAGCCCCCGAAGATGTTGTATTCGCTCAAAAAATCAAATTTATCCCACCCGCATATGTCGTCTCGGGGGTCGAGGGGAGTCCAACGCAGAAGGTTTGGTTGAAATTGGGCCAGTGGTTTTGGAGAAAATGGCCGAGGCAGTTTTCGAACATTCGTAAGCCCCGCGGGTGGTTTTCGGACCAAAAATCAAATTTCTCCCACCCGCATATGTCGTCTCGGGGGTCGAGGGGAGTCCAACGCAGAAGGTTTGGTTGAAATTGGGCCAGTGGTTTTGGAGAAAATGGCCGAGGCAGTTTTCGAACATTCGTAAGCCGGCGAAAATGGTGTTTTCGGTCCAAAAATCAAATTTCTCCCACCGCATATGTCGTCTCGGGGGTCGAGGGGAGTCCAACGAGAAGGTTTGGTTGGAGGGGAGTCCAACGCAGAAGGTTTGGTTGAAATTGGGCCAGTGGTTTTGGAGAAAATGGAGAGGCAGGCAATTTCGAACATTCGTAAGCCCCGCGGGTGGTTTTCGGACCAAAAATCAAATTTCTCCCACCCGCATATGTCGTCTCGGGGGAAGAGGGAGTCCAACGCAGAAGGTTTGGTTGAAATTGGGCCAGTGGTTTTGAGAAAATGGCCGAGGCCGTTTTCGAACATTCGTAAGCCGGCGAAAATGGTGTTTTCGGTCCAAAAATCTAATTTCTCCCAATTCGCATATGTCGTCTCGGGGGTCGAGGGGAGTCCAACGCAGAAGGTTTGGTTGAAATTGGGCCAGTGGTTTTGGAGAAAATGGCCGAGGCCGTTTTCGAACATTCGTAAGACGGCGAAAATGGTGTTTTCGGAAGGTTTGGTTGAAATTGGGCCAAAATCAAATTTCTCCCATTTCGCATATGTCGTCTCGGGGGTCGAGGGGAGTCCAACGCAGAAGGTTTGGTTGAAATTGGGCCAGTGGTTTTGGAGAAAATGGCCGAGGCAGTTTTCGAACATTCGTAAGCCCCGCGGGTGGTTTTCGGACCAAAAATCAAATTTCTCCCACCCGCATATGTCGTCTCGGGGGAAGAGGGGAGTCCAACGCAGAAGGTTTGGTTGAAATTGGGCCAGTGGTTTTGAGAGAAAATGGCTAAGGCAGTTTTCGAACATTCGTAAGCCGGCGCTGGTGTTTTCGGTCCAAAAATCAAATTTCTCCCACCCGCATATGTCGTCTCGGGGGTCGAGGGGAGTCCAACGCAGAAGGTTTGGTTGAAATTGGGCCAGTGGTTTTGGAGAAAATGGCCGAGGCAGTTTTCGAACATTCGTAAGCCCCGCGGGTGGTTTTCGGACCAAAAATCAAATTTCTCCCAATTCGCATATGTCGTCTCGGGGGTCGAGGGGAGTCCAACGCAGAAGGTTTGGTTGAAATTGGGCCAGTGGTTTTGGAGAAAATGGCCGAGGCAGTTTTCGAACATTCGTAAGCCGGCGGGTGTTTTTAGGTCCAAAAATCAAATTTCTCCCAATTCGCATATGTCGTCTCGGGGGTCGAGGGGAGTCCAACGCAGAAGGTTTGGTTGAAATTGGGCCAGTGGTTTTGGAGAAAATGGCCGAGGCAGTTTTCGAACATTCGTAAGCCCCGCGGGTGGTTTTCGGACCAAAAATCAAATTTCTCCCATTTCGCATATGTCGTCTCGGGGGAAGAGGGGAGTCCAACGCAGAAGGTTTGGTTGAAATTGGGCCAGTGGTTTTTGAGAAAATGGCTAAGGCCGTTTTCGAACATTCGTAAGCCCCGCGGGTGGTTTTCGGACCAAAAATCAAATTTCTCCCAATTCGCATATGTCGTCTCGGGGGTCGAGGGGAGTCCAACGCAGAAGGTTTGGTTGAAATTGGGCCAGTGGTTTTGGAGAAAATGGAGAAAATGGCCGAGGCAGTTTTCGAACATTCGTAAGCCCCGCGGGTGGTTTTCGGACCAAAAATCAAATTTCTCCCAAAACGAAAATGTCGTCTCGGGGGTCGAGGGGAGTCCAACGCAGAAGGTTTGGTTGAAATTGGGCCAGTGGTTTTGGAGAAAATGGCCGAGGCAGTTTTCGAACATTCGTAAGCCCCGCGGGTGGTTTTCGGTCCAAAAATCAAATTTCTCCCAATTCGCATATGTCGTCTCGGGGTCGAGAGGGAGTCCAACGAGAAGGTTTGGTTGAAATTGGGCCAGTGGTTTTGGAGAAAATGGCCGAGGCAGTTTTCGAACATTCGAGTCGGCGAAATGGTGTTTTCGGACCAAAATCAAATTTCTCCCACCCGCATATGTCGTCTCGGGGTCGAGGGAGTCCTACGCAGAAGGTTTGGTTGAAATTGGGCCAGTGGTTTTGGAGAAAATGGCCGAGGCAGTTTTCGAACATTCGTAAGCTCGCGGGTGTTTTCAGACCAAAAATCAAATTTCTCCCACCTCGCATATGTCGTCTCCCGGGGTCGAGGGGAGTCCAACGCAGAAGGTTTGGTTGAAATTGGGCCAGTGGTTTTGGAGAAAATGGCCGAGGCAGTTTTCGAACATTCGTAAGCCCCAAAAATGGTGGTTTTCGGACCAAAAATCAAATTTCTCCCACCCGCATATGTCGTCTCGGGTCGAGGGGAGTCCAACGCAGAAGGTTTGGTTGAAATTGGGCCAGTGGTTTTGGAGAAAATGGCCGAGGCAGTTTTCGAACATTCGTAAGCTTCGGCTGGTGGTGTTTTCGGACCTAAAAATCAAATTTCTCCCACCGCATATGTCGTCTCGGGGGTCGAGGGGAGTCCAACGCAGAAGGTTTGGTTGAAATTGGGCCAGTGGTTTTGGAGAAATGAGAAATGGCCGAGGCAGTTTTCGAACATTCGTAAGCCGGCGAAATGGTTTTTGGACCAAAAATCAAATTCTCCCACCCGCATATGTCGTCTCGGGGGTCGAGGGGAGTCCAACGCAGAAGGTTTGGTTGAAATTGGGCCAGTGGTTTTGGAGAAATGGCCGAGGCATTTTTCGAACATTCGTAGTTTCTCCCGCGGGTGTTGTTTTCGGTCCAAAATCAAATTTCTCCCACCCGCATATGTCGTCTCGGGGGAAGAGGGGAGTCCAACGCAGAAGGTTTGGTTGAAATTGGGCCAGTGGTTTTGAGAAAATGGCCGAGGCAGTTTTCGAACATTCGTAAGCCGGCGAAAATGGTGTTTTCGGTCCAAAATCAAATTTCTCCCACTCGCATATGTCGTCTCGGAGGTCGAGGGAGTCCAACGCAGAAGGTTTGGTTGAAATTGGGCCAGTGGTTTTGGAGAAATGGCCGAGGCAGTTTTCGAACATTCGTAAGACGGCGAAATGGTTGTTTTCGGACCGAAAATCAAATTTCTCCCACCCGCATATGTCGCCTCGGGGGAAGAGGGGAGTCCAACGCAGAAGGTTTGGTTGAAATTGGGCCAGTGGTTTTGGAGAAAAATGGCCGAGGCAGTTTTCGAACATTCGTAAGCCCTGCGGGTGGTTTTCGGAACAAAATCAAATTTCTCCCACCCGCACATGTCGTCTCGGGGGAAGAGGGGAGTCCAACGCAGAAGGTTTTGTTGAAATTGGGCCAGTGGTTTTGGAGAAAATGGCCGAGGCAGTTTTCGAAGATACGAAGCCCCGCGGGTGGTTTTCGGACCAAAATCAAATTTCTCCCAATCCGCATATGTCGTCTCGGGGGGAGGGGAGTCCAACGAGAAGGTTTGGTTGAAATTGGGCCAGTGGTTTTTGAGAAAATGGCCGAGGCAGTTTTCGAACATTCGTAAGCCCCCCTGATGTTTTTGGACCAAAAATCAAATTTCTCCCACCCGCATATGTCTTCCCGGGGGTCGAGGGGAGTCCAACGCAGAAGGTTTGGTTGAAATTGGGCCAGTGGTTTTGGAGAAAATGGCCGAGGCAGTTTTCGAACATTCGTAAGCCCCGCGGGTGGTTTTTCGGACCAAAATCAAATTTCTCCCAATTTGCATATGTCGTCTCGGGGGAAGAAGGGAGTCCAACGCAGAAGGTTTGGTTGAAATTGGGCCAGTGGTTTTGGAGAAAATGGCCGAGGCCGTTTTCGAACATTCGTAAGCCTCGCGGGTGTTTTCGGCCAAAAATCAAATTTCTCCCACCCGCATATGTCGTCTCGGGGGAAGAGGGGAGTCCAACGCAGAAGGTTTGGTTGAAATTGGGCCAGTGGTTTTGAGAAATGGCCGAGGCAGTTTTCAACATTCGTAAGCCGGCGAAATGGTGCTTTCGGTCCAAAAAATCAAATTTCTCCCAATTCGCATATGTCGTCTCGGGGTCGACGGGAGTCCAACGCAGAAGGTTTGGTTGAAATTGGGCCAGTGGTTTTGGAGAAAATGGCCGAGGCAGTTTTCGAACATTCGTAAGTTTCGCGGGTGGTTTTCGGACCAAAATCAAATTTCTCCCACTCGCATATGTCGTCTCGGGGTCGAGGGGAGTCCAACGAGAAGGTTTGGTTGAAATTGGGCCAGTGGTTTTGGAGAAAATGGAGAAATCGAGGCCGTTTTCGAACATTCGTAAGCCGGCGAAAAATGGTGTTTTCAGGGTCCAAAAAATCAAATTTCTCCCACCCGCATATGTCGTCTCGGGGGTCGAGGGGAGTCCAACGCAGAAGGTTTGGTTGAAATTGGGCCAGTGGTTTTGGAGAAAATGGCCGAGGCAGCTTTCGAACATCTCAAGCCCCGCGGGTGGTTTTTCGGACCAAAAATCAAATTTCTCCACCCGCATATGTCGTCTCGGGGGAAGAGGGGAGTCCAACGCAGAAGGTTTGGTTGAAATTGGGCCAGTGGTTTTGGAGAAATGGCCGAGGCAGTTTCGAACATTCGTAAGCCGGCGGAAAATGGTGTTTTCAGTCCAAAAATCAAATTTCTCCCACCCGCATATGTCGTCTCGGGGGTCGAGGGGAGTCCAAACGCAGAAGGTTTGGTTGAAATTGGGCCAGTGGTTTTTGGAGAAAATGGCCGAGGCAGTTTTCGAACATTCGTAAGCCCCGCGGGTGGTTTTGACCAAAAATCAAATTTCTCCCAATTCGCATATGTCGTCTCGGGGGTCTAGGGGAGTCCAACGCAGAAGGTTTGGTTGAAATTGGGCCAGTGGTTTTGGAGAAAATGGCCGAGGCAGTTTTCCAACATTCGTAAGCCGGCGAAAATGGTGTATTAGGACCAAAAACAAAATTTCTCCCACCTCGCATATGTCGTCTCGGGGGTCGAGGGGAGTCCAACGCAGAAGGTTTGGTTGAAATTGGGCCAGTGGTTTTGGAGAAAATGGCCGAGGCAGTTTTCGAACATTCGTAAGCCCCGCGGGTGGTTTTCGGTCCAAAAATCAAGTTTCTCCCAATTCGCATATGTCGTCTCGGGGGTCGAGGGGAGTCCAACGCAGAAGGTTTGGTTGAAATTGGGCCAGTGGTTTTGGAGAAAATGGCCGAGGCAGCTTTCGAACATTCGTAAGCCCCGCGGGTGGTTTTTCGGACCAAAAATCAAATTTCTCACACCCGCATATGTCGTCCCGGGGGAAGAGGGGAGTCCAACGCAGAAGGTTTGGTTGAAATTGGGCCAGTGGTTTTGAGAAAAATGGCCGAGGCAGGATTCGAACATTCGTAAGCCGGCGAAAATGGTGTTTTCGGACCAAAAATCAATTTTCTCCCAATTCGCATATGTCGTCTCGGGGGTCGAGGGGAGTCCAACGCAGAAGGTTTGGTTGAAATTGGGCCAGTGGTTTTGGAGAAAATGGCCGAGGCAGTTTTCGAACATTCGTAAGCCCCGCGGGTGGTTTTCGGACCAAAAATCAAATTTCTCCCACCCGCATATGTCGTCCTCGGGGTCGAGGGGAGTCCAACGCAGAAGGTTTGGTTGAAATTGGGCCAGTGGTTTTGGAGAAAATGGAGAAAATGGCCGAGGCTGAGTTCGAACATTCGTAAGCCCCGCGGGTGGTGTTTTCGGACCAAAATCAAATTCTCCCACCCGCATATGTCGTCCCGGGGGTCGAGGGGAGTCCAACGCAGAAGGTTTGGTTGAAATTGGGCCAGTGGTTTTGGAGTAAATGGCCGAGGCAGTTTTCGAACATTCGTAAGCCGGCGAAATGTTGTTTTCGGTCCAAAATCAAATTTCTCCCAATTCGCATATGTCTTCTCGGGGGTCGAGGGGAGTCCAACGCAGAAGGTTTGGTTGAAATTGGGCCAGTGGTTTTGGAGAAAATGGCCGAGGCAGTTTTCGAACATTCGTAAGCCGGCGAACATGGTGTTTTCGGACCAAAATCAAATTTCTCCACCCGCATATGTCGCTCGGGGTCAGAGGGGAGTCCAACGCAGAAGGTTTGGTTGAAATTGGGCCAGTGGTTTTGGAGAAAATGGCCGAGGCAGTTTTCGAACATTCGTAAGCCCCGCTAAAATGGTGTTTTCGGACCAAAAATCAAGTTTCTCCCACTCGCATATGTCGTCCCGGGGTCGAGGGAGTCCAACGCAGAAGGTTTGGTTGAAATTGGGCCAGTGGTTTTGGAGAAAATGGCCGAGGCAGTTTTCCAACATTCGTAAGCCCCGCGGGTGGTTTTCAGGACCAAAAATCAACTTTCACCCAATCCGCATATGTCGCCTCGGGGGTCGAGGGGAGGCCAACGTGGAAGGTTTGCTGAAATTGGGCCAGTGGTTTTGGAGAAAATGGCCGAGGCAGTTTTCGAACATTCGTAAGCCGGCGAAAATGGTGTTTTCGGTCCAAAAATCAAATTTCTCCCACCCGCATTTGTCGTCTCGGTGGTCGTGTGGAGTCCAACGCAGAAGGTTTGGTTGAAATTGGGCCAGTGGTTTTGGAGAAAATGGAGAAAATGGCCGAGGCAGTTTTCGAACATTCGTAAGCCGGCGCTGGTGTTTTCGGACCAAAAATCAAATTTCTCCCACTGCATATGTCGTCTCGGGGGTCGAGGGGAGTCCAACGAAAGGTTTGGTTGAAATTGGGCCAGTGGTTTTGGAGAAAATGGCCGAGGCAGTTTTCGAACATTCGTAAGCCGGCGAAAATGTTGGTTTTTCGGACCAAAAATCAAATTTCTCCCAATTCGCATATGTCGTCTCGGGGGTCGAGGGGAGTCCAACGCAGAAGGTTTGGTTGAAATTGGGCCAGTGGTTTTGGAGAAAATGGCCGAGGCAGTTTTCGAACATTCGTAAGCCCCGCGGGTGGTTTTCGGTCCAAAATCAAGTTTCTCCCAATTCGCATATGTCGTCTTGGGGAAAGAGGGGAGTCCAACGCAGAAGGTTTGGTTGAAATTGGGCCAGTGGTTTTTGAGAAAATGGCCTAGGCAGTTTTCGAACATTCGGAAGCCCCGCGAAATGGTGTTTTCTTGACCAAAAATCAAATTTCTCCCACTCGCATATGTCATTTCCCTGGGTCAAGGGGAGTCCAACGCAGAAGGTTTGGTTGAAATTGGGCCAGTGGTTTTTGAGAAAATGGCCAAGGCCGTTTTCGAACATTCATGTCGGCGAAAATGTTGTTTTGTCCAAAATCAAATTTCTCCCACCCGCATATGCTCTTCTCGGGGGTCGAGGGGAGTCCAACGAGAAGGTTTTGTTGAAATTGGGCCAGTGGTTTTGGAGAAATGGAGAAAATGGCCGAGGCGTTTCGAACATTCGTAAGCGGGGCGGGTGTTGTTTTCGGGTCCAAAATCAAATTTCTCCCACTGCATATGTCTTCTCAAATCGAGGGAGTCCAACGCAGAAGGTTTGGTTGAAATTGGGCCAGTGGTTTTGAGAAAAATGGCCAAGGCAGTTTTCGAACATTTGTAAGCCCCGCGGGTGGTTTTCGGACCAAAATCAAGTTTCTCCCCAATTCGCATATGTCGTCTCGGGGGTCGAGGGGAGTCCAACGCAGAAGGTTTTGTTGAAATTTGGCCAGTGGTTTTGGAGAAAATGGAGAAAATGGCCGAGGCCGTTTTCGAACATTCGTAAGCTGGCGAAAATGTTGTTTTCGGTCCAAAATCAAATTTCTACCACCCGCATATGTCGTCCCGGGGGGAAGAGGGAGTCCAACGCAGAATGTTTGGTTGAAATTGGGTCAGTGGATTTGGAGAAAATGGCCGAGGCCGTTTTCGAACATTCGTAAGCCGGCGATAATGGTGTTTTGGACCAAAATCAAATTTCTCCCACCCGCATATGTCGTCTCGGGGGAAAGAGGGGAGTCCAACGCAGAAGGTTTGGTTGAAATTGGGCCAGTGGTTTTGGAGAAAATGGCCGAGGCAATTATCGAACATTCGTAAGCCGGCGAAGTTGTTGTGTTCGGTCAAAATCAAATTTCTCCCAATTCGCATATGTCTTCTCGGAGGTCGAGGGAGTCCAACGCAGAAGGTTTGGTTGAAATTGGGCCAGTGGTTTTGTAGAAAATGGCCGAGGCAGGTTTCGAACATTCGTAAGCCCTCGCAAAAATGGTGGTTTTCAGACCAAAAATCAAGTTTCTCCCCGAATTCGCATATGTCGTCTCGGAGGTCGAGGGAGTCCAACGCAGAAGGTTTGGTTGAAATTGGGCCAGTGGTTTTGGAGAAAATGGCCGAGGCAGTTTTCGAACATTCGTAAGCCTTGGGTGGTTTTCGGTCCAAAATCAAGTTTCTCCCAATTCGCATATGTCGTCTCGGGGGTCGAGGGGAGTCCAACGCAGAAGGTTTGGTTGAAATTGGGCCAGTGGTTTTGGAGAAAATGGCCGAGGCAGTTTTCGAACATTCGTAAGCCCCGCGGGTGGTTTTCGGACCAAAAATCAAGTTTCTCCCAATCCGCATATGTCGTCTCGGGGGAAGAGGGGAGTCCAACGCAGAAGGTTTGGTTGAAATTGGGCCAGTGGTTTTGGAGAAAATGGCCGAGGCAGTTTTCGAACATTCGTAAGCCCCGCGGGTGGTTTTTCGGACCAAAATCAAATTTCTACCACTTCGCATATGTCGTCTGGGGGGAAGAGGGGAGTCCAACGCAGAAGGTTTGGTTGAAATTGGGCCAGTGGTTTTGGAGAAAATGGCCGAGGCAGTTTTCGAACATTCGTAAGCCGGCGAAAAAGATGTTTTCGGTCCAAAATCAAATTTCTCCCAAATCGCATATGTCTTCTCGGGGGTAGAGGGGAGTCCAACGCAGAAGGTTTGGTTGAAATTGGGCCAGTGGTTTTGAAGAAATGGCCAAGGCAGTTTCGAACATTCATAAGCCGGCGAAAATGTTGTTTTCGGTCCAAAATCAAATTTCTCCCAATTCGCATATGTCTTCTCGGGGGTCGAGGGGAGTCCAACGCAGAAGGTTTGGTTGAAATTGGGCCAGTGGTTTTGGAGAAAATGGCCAAGGAAGAATTCGAACATTCGTAAGCCCCGCGGGTGGTTTTCGGTCCAAAATCAAGTTTCTCCCAATTCGCATATGTCGTCTCGGGGGTCGAGGGGAGTCCAACGCAGAAGGTTTTGTTGAAATTTGGCCAGTGGTTTTGGAGAAAATGGAGAAAATGGCCGAGGCCGTTTTCGAACATTCGTAAGCCCCGCGGGTGGTTTTCGGACCAAAAATCAAATTTCTACCAATTCGCATATGTCGTCTCGGGGGAAGAGGGGAGTCCAACGCAGAATGTTTGGTTGAAATTGGGTCAGTGGATTTGGAGAAAATGGCCGAGGCCGTTTTCGAACATTCGTAAGCCGGCGAAAATGGTGTTTTCGGACCAAAAATCAAATTTCTCCCAATTCGCATATGTCGTCTCGGGGGTTGAGGGGAGTCCAACGCAGAAGGTTTGGTTGAAATTGGGCCAGTGGTTTTGGAGAAAATGGCCGAGGCATTTTTCGAACATTCGTAAGCCGGCGAAAATGTTGTTTTCTGTCCAAAATCAAATTTCTCCCAATTCTCAGATGTCTTCTCGGAGGTCGAGGGAGTCCAACGCAGAAGGTTTGGTTGAAATTGGGCCAGTGGTTTTGTAGAAAATGGCCGAAGCAGTTTTCGAACATTCGTAAGCCCTGCGGGTGGTTTTCAGACCAAAAATCAAGTTTCTCCCACCCGCATATGTCGTCTCGGGGGTCGAGGGGAGTCCAACGCAGAAGGTTTGGTTGAAATTGGGCCAGTGGTTTTGGAGAAAATGGCCGAGGCCGTTTGCGAACATTCGTAAGCCCCGCGGTGTTTTCGGACCAAAAATCAAGTTTCTCCCACCCGCATATGTCGTCTCGGGGGTCGAGGGGAGTCCAACGCAGAAGGTTTGGTTGAAATTGGGCCAGTGGTTTTGGAGAAAATGGCCGAGGCAGTTTTCGAACATTCGTAAGCCCCGCGGGTGGTTTTCTGACCAAAAATCAAATTTCTACCAATTCGCATATGTCGTCTCGGGGGAAGAGGGGAGTCCAACGCAGAAGGTTTGGTTGAAATTGGGCCAGTGGTTTTGGAGAAAATGGCCGAGGCAGTTTTCGAACATTCGTAAGCCCCGCTGGTGGTTTTCGGACCAAAAATCAAATTTCTACCAATTCGCATATGTCGTCTCGGGGGAAGAGGGGAGTCCAACGCAGAAGGTTTGGTTGAAATTGGGCCAGTGGTTTTGGAGAAAATGGCCGAGGCAGTTTTCGAACATTCGTAAGCCGGCGAAAATGTTGTTTTCGGTCCAAAATCAAATTTCTCCCAATTCGCAAATGTCTTCTCGGGGGTCGAGGGGAGTCCAACGCAGAAGGTTTGGTTGAAATTGGGCCAGTGGTTTTGGAGAAAATGGCCAAGGCAGTTTTTGAACATTCGTAAGCCCCGCGGGTGGTTTTTCGGACCAAAAATCAAGTTTCTCCCAATTCGCATATGTCGTCTCGGGGGTCGAGGGGAGTCCAACGCAGAAGGTTTGGTTGAAATTGGGCCAGTGGTTTTGGAGAAAATGGCCGAGGCAGTTTTCGAACATTCGTAAGCCCCGCGGGTGGTTTTCGGACCAAAAATCAAATTTCTACCAATTCGCATATGTCGTCTCGGGGGAAGAGGGGAGTCCAACGCAGAAGGTTTGGTTGAAATTGGGTCAGTGGATTTGGAGAAAATGGCCGAGGCCGTTTTCGAACATTCGTAAGCCGGCGAAAATGGTGTTTTCGGACCAAAATCAAATTTCTCCCAATTCGCATATGTCTTCTCGAGGGTCGAGGGGAGTCCAACGCAGAAGGTTTTGTTGAAATTGGGCCAGTGGTTTTGGAGAAAATGGAGAAAATGGCCGAGGCCGTTTTCGAACATTCGTAAGCCGGCGAAAATGGTGTTTTCGGACCAAAAATCAAATTTCTCCCAATTCGCATATGTCGTCTCGGGGGTCGAGGGGAGTCCAACGCAGAAGGTTTTGTTGAAATTGGGCCAGTGGTTTTGGAGAAAATGGAGAAAATGGCCGAGGCCGTTTTCGAACATTCGTAAGCCCCGCGGGTGGTTTTCGGACCAAAAATCAAATTTCTACCAATTCGCATATGTCGTCTCGGGGGAAGAGGGGAGTCCAACGCAGAAGTTTTGGTTGAAATTGGGTCAGTGGATTTGGAGAAAATGGCCGAGGCCGTTTTCGAACATTCGTAAGCCGGCGAAAATGGTGTTTTCGGACCAAAAATCAAATTTCTCCCAATTCGCATATGTCGTCTCGGGGGTCGAGGGGAGTCCAACGCAGAAGGTTTGGTTGAAATTGGGCCAGTGGTTTTGGAGAAAATGGCCGAGGCATTTTTCGAACATTCGTAAGCCGGCGAAAATGTTGTTTTCGGTCCAAAATCAAATTTCTCCCAATTCGCATATGTCTTCTCGGGGGTCGAGGGGAGTCCAACGCAGAAGGTTTGGTTGAAATTGGGCCAGTGGTTTTTGAGAAAATGGCCGAGGCAGTTTTCGAACATTCGTAAGCCCCGCGGGTGGTTTTCGGACCAAAAGTCAAGTTTCTCCCAATCCGTATATGTCGTCTCGGGGGTCGAGGGGAGTCCAACGCAGAAGGTTTGGTTGAAATTGGGCCAGTGGTTTTGGAGAAAATGGCCGTGGCAGTTTTCGAACATTCGTAAGCCCAGCGGGTGGTTTTCGGACCAAAAATCAAATTTCTCCCAATTCGCATATGTCTTCTCGGGGGTCGAGGGGAGTCCAACGCAGAAGGTTTGGTTGAAATTGGGCCAGTGGTTTTTGAGAAAATGGCCGAGGCAGTTTTCGAACATTCGTAAGCCCCGCGGGTGGTTTTCGGACCAAAAATCAAGTTTCTCCCAATCCGTATATGTCGTCTCGGGGGTCGAGGGGAGTCCAACGCAGAAGGTTTGGTTGAAATTGGGCCAGTGGTTTTGGAGAAAATGGCCGTGGCAGTTTTCGAACATTCGTAAGCCCCGCGGGTGGTTTTCGGACCAAAAATCAAATTTCTCCCAATTCGCATATGTCGTCTCGGGGGTCGAGGGGAGTCCAACGCAGAAGGTTTGGTTGAAATTGGGCCAGTGGTTTTGGAGAAAATGGCCGAGGCAGTATTCGAACATTCGTAAGCCGGCGAAAATGTTGTTTTCGCTCCAAAAATCAAATTTCTACCAATTCGCATATGTCGTCTCGGGGGTCGAGGGGAGTCCAACGCAGAAGGTTTTGTTGAAATTGGGCCAGTGGTTTTGGAGAAAATGGAGAAAATGGCCGAGGCCGTTTTCGAACATTCGTAAGCCCCGCGGTTGGTTTTCGGACCAAAAATCAAATTTCTCCCAATTCGCATATGTCGTCTCGGGGGTCGAGGGGAGTCCAACGCAGAAGGTTTGGTTGAAATTGGGCCAGTGGTTTTGGAGAAAATGGCCGAGGCAGTTTTCGAACATTCGTAAGCCCCGCGGGTGGTTTTCGGACCAAAAATCAAATTTCTCCCAATTCGCATATGTCGTCTCGGGGAAAGAGGGGAGTCCAACGCAGAAGGTTTGGTTGAAATTGGGCCAGTGGTTTTGGAGAAAATGGCCGAGGCAGTTTTCGAACATTCGTAAGCCGGCGAAAATGGTGTTTTCGGTCCAAAAATCAAATTTCTCCCAATTCGCATATGTCGTTTCGGGGGTCAAGGGGCGTCCAACGCAGAAGGTTTGGTTGAAATTGGGCCAGTGGTTTTTGAGAAAATGGCCGAGGCCGTTTTCGAACATTCGTAAGCCGGCGAAAATGGTGTTTTCGGTCCAAAAATCAAATTTCTCCCAATTCGCATATGTCGTCTCGGGGGTCGAGGGGAGTCCAACGCAGAAGGTTTGGTTGAAATTAGGCCAGTGGTTTTGGAGAAAATGGCCGAGGCAGTTTTCGAACATTTGTAAGCCCCGCGGGTGGTTTTTCGGACCAAAAATCAAATTTCTCCCAATTCGCATATGTCGTCTCGGGGGTCGAGGGGAGTCCAACGCAGAAGGTTTGGTTGAAATTGGGCCAGTGGTTTTGGAGAAAATGGCCGAGGCAGTTTTCGAACATTCGTAAGCCCCGCGGGTGGTTTTCGGACCAAAAATCAAATTTCTCCCAATTCGCATATGTCGTCTCGGGGAAAGAGGGGAGTCCAACGCAGAAGGTTTGGTTGAAATTGGGCCAGTGGTTTTGGAGAAAATGGAGAAAATGGCCGATGCCGTTTTCGAACATTCGTAAGCCCCGCGGGTGGTTTTCGGGCCAAAAATCAAATTTCTCCCAATTCGCATATGTCGTCTCGGGGGTCGAGGGGAGTCCAACGCAGAAGGTTTGGTTGAAATTGGGCCAGTGGTTTTGGAGAAAATGGCCGAGGCAGTTTTCGAAAATTCGTAAGCCCCGCGGGTGGTTTTCGGGCCAAAAATCAAATTTCTCCCACCCGCATATGTCGCCCGGGTTTCGAGGGGATTCCAACGCAGAAGGTTTGGTTGAAATTGGGCCAGTGGTTTTGGAGAAAATGGCCGAGGCAGTTTTCGAACATTCGTAAGCCGGCGAAAATGGTGTTTTCGGTCCAAAAATCAAATTTCTCCCACCCGCATATGTCGTCTCGGGGTCGAGGGAGTCCAACGCAGAAGGTTTGGTTGAAATTGGGCCAGTGGTTTTGGAGAAAATGGCCGAGGCAGTTTTCGAACATTTGTAAGCCCCGCGGGTGGTTTTTCGGACCAAAAATCAAATTTCTCCCAATTCGCATATGTCGTCTCGGGGGTCGAGGGGAGTCCAACGCAGAAGGTTTGGTTGAAATTGGGCCAGTGGTTTTGGAGAAAATGGCCGAGGCAGTTTTCGAACATTCGTAAGCCGCGGGTGGTTTTCGGACCAAAAATCAAATTTCTCCCAATTCGCATATGTCGTCTCGGGGAAAGAGGGGAGTCCAACGCAGAAGGTTTGGTTGAAATTGGGCCAGTGGTTTTGGAGAAAATGGCCGAGGCAGTTTTCGAACATTCGTAAGCCGGCGAAAATGGTGTTTTCGGTCCAAAAATCAAATTTCTCCCAATTCGCATATGTCGTCTCGGGGGTCGAGGGGAGTCCAACGCAGAAGGTTTTGTTGAAATTGGGCCAGTGGTTTTGGAGAAAATGGAGAAAATGGCCGATGCCGTTTTCGAACATTCGTAAGCCCCGCGGGTGGTTTTCGGGCCAAAAATCAAATTTCTCCCAATTCGCATATGTCGTCTCGGGGGTCGAGGGGCGTCCAACGCAGAAGGTTTGGTTGAAATTGGGCCAGTGGTTTTGGAGAAAATGGCCGAGGCAGTTTTCGAAAATTCGTAAGCCCCGCGGGTGGTTTTCGGGCCAAAAATCAAATTTCTCCCAATTCGCATATGTCGCCCCGGGTTTCGAGGGGATTCCAACGCAGAAGGTTTGGTTGAAATTGGGCCAGTGGTTTTGGAGAAAATGGCCGAGGCAGTTTTCGAACATTCGTAAGCCGGCGAAAATGGTGTTTTCGGTCCAAAAATCAAATTTCTCCCAATTCGCATATGTCGTTTCGGGGGTCGAGGGGCGTCCAACGCAGAAGGTTTGTAGTCAGGTTCACTATGTACAAAAATGTACTCTAGTGGGAATTTTTTGGAGATTTGTTGACCTATACATTTTTGGAATCGGCAGACCTTGGGGATTCCAAAAACCAATGTTGCCACTTACACAGACACCTGCATGGCGGCCATTTTGGAATTTTAAAACGGGCGCCATAAAATACAGAATTTCAGTTATCTTGGCCTCTAAACAACCTAGAAACTCAATTTAAAATGCCAAACCTATGTTTTCACAGTCAAGGAATCCAATGGTGACTTCAGAATTGTGCTCCTAATCAAGCTGTGGTGCCCCCAAGGGGTGGGAAATGAAATTGTGGCGCCCCTAAGAAGTGGAACTTTAATTCCCAACCCCATGTCAGACGTCCTGGGAAAAGATACTTTAAATTTCTGCATATGATTATATAAACAATGACAAATGTAAATTAAAACTATAATTACTACATAAATGTTGTATTTATTACACAATAAGCTGGTAACAGTTGGGACCCAGTCAGCACAGAAAACTCAAAAAATTGAATTTCATTGAAGCAACTGAAGCAATCTTTACCAACCAACAGATTTATCAAACAGAAAATGGATCTCAATATAAAAGTCTTTACAAGGGGGCTGAGGGGCTAACCCAATGTAAGTCCAGATCTGGAGAGTGAGTCCTAGTCTGTTGTCTCTCAGCAGTCAGTTCAATCATATGGGATAGAGTGTGGACACACTGGAATTGCTGGCAGTGGTCTTGGATAACTGGATATTAATGAATGGCAGCTAAATAGAGACAGGGAATAATCAATTTCACTAGAAAAAGAACTCATGCAAGAAATCATGGAAGGAGATTCTCTGAACTTACCCTTATCAAAGGTCTTCATCACTTTCCTCTGTATCATTCGGGCCACCGCAGCCTGCTTCATTCTCACATTCACTCCCACACAAATAAAGGTCTGTGCAGGGCAGGTTGTGTTGTCTATTTAGCTACAACCTTGTGCAGTGCACATTTCCCTGGGTGAGATATGTACTCACCCGAAGGTGCGGTCTTTGTTGTATTAGGCAGTATATTGCGATTGGGGTCTTGATAGTAGCCAAGGCGGCATGCAACAGGAAGTAAAAGATGCGCTGGAAAAGTTTGTGTGGTCAGTGTACTGCCTGAAAGGTTATCAATATAAAAAATGTCACAGACCTAAGGTGGCAATCTCTTCTGCAAACATCTGGCTGAAAGCAGCAAGCTGCCTCCCAGAGTCGCTGCACTTGCAGAACATATTGAACGTGTCCGGGTCCAAAGTAGGGTGGGGTCTGGGTTGTAAAGTAGCCTGTGCCTATACTGTGGGGGCCCCGCCCCTGCCTGTAAAGCCGGGTTTCCACCGGGTCAACATTCTTTTTTTGTTGTTTTTTTTTACAGCAACATACGATTAACTTCCACAGTCCATATTCCCTTTTTTTTGATATGTCAAGAGGCTTTTGGTCATGTAACCATGGACAGCACTATGCATTCATTCTGCTTTGTCATTGCCGTCGCTGTTGCACGTCGCCTTGGCTACTATCAAGACCCCAATGGCAATATACTGTACTTACAACAAAGGTTGCACTTGCACCTTTGGGGGGGTACATATCTCACTAAGGGAAATGTGCACTGCACAAGGTTGCAGCTAAATAGACAACACAACCTGCCCTGCACAGACCTTTATTTGTGTGGAAGTGAATGTGAGAATGATGCAGGCTGCGGTGGCCCGAATGACACAGAGGAAAGTAATGAAGAAGTTCAGAGAATCTCTTTCCATGATTTCTTGCATGCTGTCTCTATTTAGCTGCCATCAGCGGTCCGGCCGTTTTGGCTAATGCTGCGTTCACAACTACGACTTTGTAGCGTTCCAGGCAACCCGTAAATCGTGTTTTTTGTTGCCTGTGAAAGTCACTATAACGGCCTCTCGTAACTTCCGACCTGTGAACTCGTACCAGATCGAACCGGTACGACTTCACAGGAAGGAAAAACACAAAGTACGAGTTTCCTTGAACGCACCATGAGTTAGCAGCCCCCGCCCTCGTCAGGCATCTATTGGTCCTCGTCCCTACGTCACCACGTTCACGCGCACCCCTTGGCTGCACACACAGCCCTTCATGCCGTTCTCTCTCCTCATTGGATAACACTTGTATCCCACAAGGAAAATTGTCTCCTGGTTTACAGCAGAGCAGAGTGACGGAGAGACTCGTGTTACGACTGAAACACTCCATGTAAGTGATTGCTGACGGAAAGTAGGACTATTTAGGACTTATATTAACAAAAACATTCCACTGATATCTGCTTTAATATCCAGGTTCTTCTCTTTTATCCAAGACCACTGCTAGCAATTCCAGCGTCTCCACACTCTATCCCATATGACCGAACTGATTGCTGAGAGACAACGGCACTTTCAGGGCTGCCAAGTTTTGGAAAATGACAAGAATGAGACATGGTACATTTGGCTGGCGACCACAGGTCGGCGGTGAAATTAAAAAAAAAAAAATTAATGTGGATTTGACCTGTTTTATGATATCAGTACCTTAAGACTTAAAAACGCAGATTTGGCCTGTTTTAACACGTGTTTTGGCTCCCAAGAGGCCACATTAGCACACATTTTGGCTGCCATGAGGGCACTTTAGCACATGTTTTTGCTGCCATGAGGGCACTTTAGCAAATGTTGTTGCTGCCATGAGGGCACTTTAGCACATGTTTTGGCTCCTAGAGTGCACTTTAGCACATGTTTTTGCTGCCATGAGGGCACTTTAGCACATGTTTTTGCTGCCATGTGGGCACTTTAGCACATGTTTTGGCTCCTAGAGAACACTTGAGCACACATTTTGGCTGCCATGAGGGCACTTTAGCACATGTTTTGGCTCCTAGAGTGCACTTTAGCACATGTTTTTGCTGCCATGAGGGCACTTTAGCACATGTTTTTGCTGCCATGAGGGCACTTTAGCACATGTTTTGGCTCCTAGAGAACACTTGAGCACACATTTTGGCTGCCATGAGGGCACTTTAGCACATGTTTTTGCTGCCATGAGGGCACTTTAGCAAATGTTGTTGCTGCCATGAGGGCACTTTAGCACATGTTTTGGCTCCTAGAGTGCACTTTAGCACATGTTTTTGCTGCCATGTGGGCACTTTAGCACATGTTTTGGCTCCTAGAGAACACTTGATCACACATTTTGGCTGCCATGAGGGCACTTTAGCACATGTTTTGGCTCCTAGAGTGCACTTTAGCACATGTTTTTGCTGCCATGAGGGCACTTTAGCACATGTTTTTGCTGCCATGAGGGCACTTTAGCACATGTTTTGGCTCCTAGAGAACACTTGAGCACACATTTTGGCTGCCATGAGGGCACTTTAGCACATGTTTTGGCTCCTAGAGGGCATTTTAGCACACGTTTAGCACATGGCACATGCCACGAGGGGGGCGGTGCCCCCCCCCTTCCCTCCCCCTCCTGTGCACGCCAATGCCCCTCAGCCCCCTTGTAAAGACTTTTATATTGAGATCCATTTTCTGTTTGATAAATCTGTTGGTTGGTAAAGATTGCTTCAGTTGCTTCAATGAAATTCAAATTTTTGAGTTTTCTGTGCTGACTGGGTCCCAACTGTTACCAGCTTATTGTGTAATAAATACAACATTTATGTACTAATTATAGTTTTAATTTACCTTTGTCATTGTTTATATAATCATATGCAGAAATTTAAAGTATCTTTTCCCAGGACGTCTGACATGGGTCGGGAATTAAAGTTCCACTTCTTAGGGGCGCCACAATTTCATTTCCCACCCCTTGGGGGCACCACAGTTTGATTAGGAGCACAATTCTGAAGCCACCATTGGATTCCTTGACTGGGAAAACATAGGTTTGGCATTTTTAATTGAGTTTCTAGGTTGTTTAGAGGCCAAGATAACTGAAATTCTGTATTTTATGGCGCCCGTTTTAAAATTCCAAAATGGCCGCCATGCAGGTGTCTGTGTAAGTGGCAACATTGGTTTTTGGAATCCCCAAGGTCTGCCGATTCCAAAAATGTATAGGTCAACAAATCTCCAAAAAATTCCCTCAAAAGTACACAATGAACCTGACTATTGGTTGAAATTGGGCCAGTGGTTTTTGAGAAAATGGCCGAGGCCGTTTTCGAACATTCGTAAGCCGGCGAAAATGGTGTTTTCGGTCCAAAAATCAAATTTCTCCCAATTCGCATATGTCGTCTCGGGGGTCGAGGGGAGTCCAACGCAGAAGGTTTGGTTGAAATTGGGCCAGTGGTTTTGGAGAAAATGGCCGAGGCAGTTTTCGAACATTCGTAAGCCCCGCGGGTGGTTTTTCGGACCAAAAATCAAATTTCTCCCAATTCGCATATGTCGTCTCGGGGGTCGAGGGGAGTCCAACGCAGAAGGTTTGGTTGAAATTGGGCCAGTGGTTTTGGAGAAAATGGCCGAGGCAGTTTTCGAACATTCGTAAGCCCCGCGGGTGGTTTTCGGACCAAAAATCAAATTTCTCCCAATTCGCATATGTCGTCTCGGGGAAAGAGGGGAGTCCAACGCAGAAGGTTTGGTTGAAATTGGGCCAGTGGTTTTTGAGAAAATGGCCAAGGCCGTTTTCGAACATTCGTAAGCCGGCGAAAATGGTGTTTTCGGTCCAAAAATCAAATTTCTCCCAATTCGCATATGTCGTCTCGGGGGTCGAGGGGAGTCCAACGCAGAAGGTTTGGTTGAAATTGGGCCAGTGGTTTTGGAGAAAATGGCCGAGGCAGTTTTCGAACATTCGTAAGCCGGCGAAAATGGTGTTTTCGGTCCAAAAATCAAATTTCTCCCAATTCGCATATGTCGTCTCGGGGGTCGAGGGGAGTCCAACGCAGAAGGTTTGGTTGAAATTGGGCCAGTGGTTTTGGAGAAAATGGAGAAAATGGCCGATGCCGTTTTCGAACATTCGTAAGCCCCGCGGGTGGTTTTCGGGCCAAAAATCAAATTTCTCCCAATTCGCATATGTCGTCTCGGGGGTCGAGGGGCGTCCAACGCAGAAGGTTTGGTTGAAATTGGGCCAGTGGTTTTGGAGAAAATGGCCGAGGCAGTTTTCGAAAATTCGTAAGCCCCGCGGGTGGTTTTCGGGCCAAAAATCAAATTTCTCCCAATTCGCATATGTCGCCCCGGGTTTCGAGGGGATTCCAACGCAGAAGGTTTGGTTGAAATTGGGCCAGTGGTTTTGGAGAAAATGGCCGAGGCAGTTTTCGAACATTCGTAAGCCGGCGAAAATGGTGTTTTCGGTCCAAAAATCAAATTTCTCCCAATTCGCATATGTCGTTTCGGGGGTCGAGGGGCGTCCAACGCAGAAGGTTTGGTTGAAATTGGGCCAGTGGTTTTGGAGAAAATGGAGAAAATGGCCGAGGCCGTTTTCGAACATTCGTAAGCCCCGCGGGCGGTGTTGTCGGACCAAAAATCAAATTTCTCCCAATTCGCATATGTCGTCTGGGGGGTCGAAGGGAGTCCAACACAGAAGGTATGGTTGTGAGAAAAATGACCACACAGTCGACAGTGCCTTCAAAAATATTATTTCATAATAAAGAAGGTTAGCAATACAGAGGAAAAGTGACCAGACTTTCATAGTTTGTCTTTAATGCTCTGACCTCTATTTGATACTACAACTCAGATCCAGCACAAGGCTCCCCAGCTGCGGTACAAC
This sequence comes from Decapterus maruadsi, assembly GCA_030347415.2. Lineage (NCBI taxonomy): Eukaryota > Metazoa > Chordata > Actinopteri > Carangiformes > Carangidae > Decapterus > Decapterus maruadsi. Next base: position 171,406 of record JARUPV020000026.1, on the reverse strand, counting down.
ATCATAGCTCCCCAGCTGCGGTATAACGTCATAGAAGGGAACTACTACAGTGGGACTTCTCCCTGCACCATCGTGCAAATGAGTCCACTGGATCGCCATCGCCCATCGTAAGTTCACCTCTCTGCTGTTGCATTTGTCCACATTTTTATTAATTGTCTTTAGTTTTGTTTACCCGCTTCTCTCTGCCTGCAGAGCCTCTCCCCGGGCCTCTGGTCAGCGTCCATGGACCTGCCCTCCTCCCTGCACTCCCCTTCCCTCTCCCGTCCCCAGGATTCCCTTCCCTCATTCCTAAAAACAAAGAAAAAAATATTTTTGAAGTTGAACTGCCCTTTCATTTGGGGGGGAAAATTTTTTTCGAACATGGGGGGGGTGTTCCGCAACAGTGCCCCCCCAGAAGTCTGAGTCTGAGGGTACCTCACCTCAATACCTGGTCCGCTTTTATTTCATTACACACGTTTTCTCCACATTTTTTAAAATTGTCTTTAGTTTTTTTTACCCCTCCTTCTCTCTGCCTCCTTTCCTGCCTTTTTTCCTCCTTGTGAGCGTTTTTTGTTTCCCTCCGCGGAGTGGTTTTTTGTTATAATTAAAATATAATTTTATTGTTTAATACTTATTATTAATACTGTCCTCCACAGTTTTTTTATTTTTATTTTTTTGAACAATAAAGCTGGCTGCTGCCTGTTCATCTCTGCACCTGAGTCCTCATTTCCAGCCCAGACCTGACATGGGCTGTGTTCGAAACCACATACTACATACTACATACTTCCATACTGCATACTTCCATACTCCATACTACATACTAATCGATCATACAGTATGCAGAGCGTTCACACTGCCGCGTACTATGATAACCCACAATGCATTTCGCTCCTGCCCGAGCCAAAATCCGCCGCCCAGAAGCTGATTTCATTAAAGCTCTAAACTCTGTAAATATATAACTTTAGCAACATTTGAAACATTTTCAGGCGAGAAAGTGGTTGTTTAGATCCCAACCGTGTTGAAAATCTGACAAAATACCCGCTGTTTACAAATTTGTTCCGACGAAGTCGGCATTCTCTGGCGCTAGTAAAACTAGCCGTAGTGAGCAACGCACTTCCGGTTAGTATTACAAAATAAAATACCCGCTGCCTTTTATCATAAGGGTGCTTTTACTTTGTAAACAGGAAATGAACCTACCCTCGCTGTAGCTAGCTTGGAACTGCCGTTTTGACTGCTCTCTCGTCCCGTTAACGGCATTTAATCATTCAATATGCCTTACCGGAGAGTCTTGCCAGCTCTGACATAGGCCCGGCTCATTTTAAAGTATTGATTTATTGGTGTAAATGTGGTGTTTTCTGTGCGTAGACTGACCCCAAGGCAGCACTGCTACTGTCCAACCATGGTTTTTCATTCAAACAACTTATGCTACTGCCACAGTTGTTAGATTTCATCAAAGAGACCAACATTTATTCCCTAAAAGGAGTTTAACCAGCCGGTGGTAAACCTCTAAAAGCCATCGGGTAAGTTAATTAGCGGTCGTACTCTCCCCGGGGTGACGATTGCAGGCTGGCCGGCGAAGCACGTCAGGAGCCGGGCTGCTGCCTCTGTGATGCCGCGGTCACTGCTCGGACCTGGAGCTTCACTTCGAGGTTAACTTCTAAACAGCCGTCGTTTGGATAAAATAACCGCCAATTGGGATCTGAATAGTTACTTTCTCGCATGCAAAAATATTAAAAACTAATAAAGTCACATAATAATGGCTTCAGCAGGAAAACATCTGTTGTCCTGTTTTGTTTATTGTTTTTTCCTGTTCTTTTTTTTCCCTGTTCGCCGTAAGGAAAAGACGGTCCGTGACATCACGTTACGTTGCATCTTGGGTAGTTTGAGTATGAGTAGTGACCTCATGATGTATACTCAACATTTCGGCTGAATCTAGTATGCATCCGGGAACTTCTCGCCTACTGCAAATCGCATACTGCGCAGTGTGAACATACTGCATACTCAAATCGTTAGTATGAGTAGTACGAGTAGTAGGAGAAGTATGCGGTTTCGAACACAGCCCTGTTGTTTGTTGCAGTGATGACGTATTACCGCAGGTAATGGCTGCCTCTCTCATCAATGAGAGCATTTTAACCTTTTAGGCTGTATTGACCATAGATATACTACTATATTTATAATAATGACTTCATTATTACTATAATACTCCTAATTTTATAAAATCCTTCTATATCTATGGTATTGACCCCTTGCACGTGATGTTACGCTCTGGACGCCATGATGGACGGCAAAAGAGCAGTGGACGTCAATGTAATTCAATGAGGCGCATTATAGTTTGGTGAAATACCGGAGTTGTAAAGTTTCCCTTCCTTTTCCACTGAGCTGGATCGAGTAAACAATGTACTTACATTGCAGACTGAAAGGTGGAAGTGGCCGTGAAAAGTGACTAAAGTGAGTGAATTGTAGACATCAGGAAGTGGTGGTGATGTTTTATCAGTAGGATAAATAAATCCTATGGCTCCTGTACAGGCTGCAAGGCGCAAAGCAAACAGCGTGGTCATTATTACAGGTAGCTGGGTTTACAATATTTTATTACACACGTTTTCTCCACATTTTTATTAATTGTCTTTTGTAGAATAAAATTCCTGCTGTCTCTGCTTACTTTGCTTCGTGTTTTAAGATTTTGTCGTAAATAACAATGTACTTACATTGCAGACTGAAAGGAAGTGGCCGTTAAAAGTGACTCAAGTGAGTAAATTCAGTGAGCAACAAGTTATGTTGCCCCCTTCAACTCAATGGTAGATAGGTGATGTACTTTCAAACTCCACCTAGGTATAAACCATATCCAGGGAACTGTGTCGGACGTACATTTAAACCTGGACTGATGAACAGTAAAGTTGATTTTCAGGTATTTTTCTTGAGAAAAATGACCACACAGTCGACAGTGCCTTCAAAAATATTATTTCATAATAAAGAAGGTTAGCAATACAGAGGAAAAATGACCAGACTTTCATAGTTTGTCTTTATTGCTCTGACCTCTATTTGATACTACAACTCAGATCCAGCACAAGGCTCCCCAGCTGCGGTACAACATCATAGCTCCCCAGCTGCGGTATAACGTCATAGAAGGGAACTACTACAGTGGGACTTCTCCCTGCACCATCGTGCAAATGAGTCCACTGGATCGCCATCGCCCATCGTAAGTTCACCTCTCTGCTGTTGCATTTGTCCACATTTTTATTAATTGTCTTTAGTTTTGTTTACCCGCTTCTCTCTGCCTGCAGAGCCTCTCCCCGGGCCTCTGGTCAGCGTCCATGGACCTGCCCTCCTCCCTGCACTCCCCTTCCCTCTCCCGTCCCCAGGATTCCCTTCCCTCATTCCTAAAAACAAAGAAAAATATATTTTTGAAGTTGAACTGCCCTTTCATTTGGGGGGGGGTGTTCCGCAACAGTGCCCCCCACCCCCCAGAAGTCTGAGTCTGAGGGTACCTCACCTCAATACCTGGTCCGCTTTTATTTCATTACACACGTTTTCTCCACATTTTTTAAAATTGTCTTTAGTTTTTTTTACCCCTCCTTCTCTCTGCCTCCTTTCCTGCCTTTTTTCCTCCTTGTGAGCGTTTTTTGTTTCCCTCCGCGGAGTGGTTTTTTGTTATAATTAAAATATAATTTTATTGTTTAATACTTATTATTAATACTGTCCTCCACAGTTTTTTTATTTTTATTTTTGTGAACAATAAAGCTGGCTGCTGCCTGTTCATCTCTGCACCTGAGTCCTCATTTCCAGCCCAGACCTGACATGTAGTTTGTTGCAGTGATGACGTATTACCGCAGGTAATGGCTGCCTCTCTCATCAATGAGAGCATTTTAACCTTTTAGGCTGTATTGACCATAGATATACTACTATATTTAAAATAATGACTTCATTATTACTATAATACTCCTAATTTTATAAAATCCTTCTATATCTATGGTATTGACCCCTTGCACGTGATGTTACGCTCTGGACGCCATGATGGACGGCAAAAGAGCAGTGGACGTCAATGTAATTCAATGAGGCGCATTATAGTTTGGTGAAATACCGGAGTTGTAAAGTTTCCCTTCCTTTTCCACTGAGCTGGATAGAGTAAACAATGTACTTACATTGCAGACTGAAAGGTGGAAGTGGCCGTGAAAAGTGACTAAAGTGAGTGAATTGTAGACATCAGGAAGTGGTGGTGATGTTTTATCAGTAGGATAAATAAATCCTATGGCTCCTGTACAGGCTGCAAGGCGCAAAGCAAACAGCGTGGTCATTATTACAGGTAGCTGGGTTTACAATATTTTATTACACACGTTTTCTCCACATTTTTATTAATTGTCTTTTGTAGAATAAAATTCCTGCTGTCTCTGCTTACTTTGCTTCGTGTTTTAAGATTTTGTCGTGAATAACAATGTACTTACATTGCAGACTGAAAGGAAGTGGCCGTTAAAAGTGACTCAAGTGAGTAAATTCAGTGAGCAACAAGTTATGTTGCCCCCTTCAACTCAATGGTAGATAGGTGATGTACTTTCAAACTCCACCTAGGTATAAACCGTATCCAGGGAACTGTGTCGGACGTACATTTAAACCTGGACTGATGAACAGTAAAGTTGATTTTCAGGTATTTTTCTTGAGAAAAATGACCACACAGTCGACAGTGCCTTCAAAAATATTATTTCATAATAAAGAAGGTTAGCAATACAGAGGAAAAGTGACCAGACTTTCATAGTTTGTCTTTAATGCTCTGACCTCTATTTGATACTACAACTCAGATCCAGCACAAGGCTCCCCAGCTGCGGTACAACATCATAGCTCCCCAGCTGCGGTATAACGTCATAGAAGGGAACTACTACAGTGGGACTTCTCCCTGCACCATCGTGCAAATGAGTCCACTGGATCGCCATCGCCCATCGTAAGTTCACCTCTCTTTAGTCTTTAGTTTTGTTTACCCGCTTCTCTCTGCCTGCAGAGCCTCTCCCCGGGCCTCTGGTCAGCGTCCATGGACCTGCCCTCCTCCCTGCACTCCCCTTCCCTCTCCCGTCCCCAGGATTCCCTTCCCTCATTCCTAAAAACAAAGAAAAATATATTTTTGAAGTTGAACTGCCCTTTCATTTGGGGGGGGGGGGGGGTGTTCCGCAAAAGTGCCCCCCCCCCCCAGAAGTCTGAGTCTGAGGGTACCTCACCTCAATACCTGGTCCGCTTTTATTTCATTACACACGTTTTCTCCACATTTTTTAAAATTGTCTTTAGTTTTTTTTACCCCTCCTTCTCTCTGCCTCCTTTCCTGCCTTTTTTCCTCCTTGTGAGCGTTTTTTGTTTCCCTCCGCGGAGTGGTTTTTTGTTATAATTAAAATATAATTTTATTGTTTAATACTTATTATTAATACTGTCCTCCACAGTTTTTTTATTTTTATTTTTTTGAACAATAAAGCTGGCTGCTGCCTGTTCATCTCTGTACCTGAGTCCTCATTTCCAGCCCAGACCTGACATGTAGTTTGTTGCAGTGATGACGTATTTTCAAAAGGGCTTCATGTGTCAGAGCTGATATTTGAAGTTGCACAACCACTGGTGTGGAAGTCAAGACAATATCTCCCGGAGATGGAAGAACATTGTTACGTAAGAAGAAGAACATTTCCAAAGAAGGGCCAGACATGTGGTGTAGTAAATAAATGCAGAAGTGCGCTAGGTAGGCCGGTGAAGACGCATGTCCAACTTTACGCATGAGTTTATTGACATCAATTACTTCACACAGCGTGTGTAGTTTAACCAAGTAAAAAAAAAAAAAGAAAGTCACTGACAGTGTGAAATTTAGGTGGTCCATTCAAATGAACAAGAACAAGATTTTTATTTTGTTATCTGATTGAATTGCGCCATGAGAAAAAAATATGACCTCTACCTGTTTAAATCATCACGTTTCATCCAAAAAAATCCGCAGTTTATCGTAAAACTATTGTAGAATAAAATTCTGAAGAATCTGTAACCAGAAAAACTGCAAGTAGCGTAGGTGACGCCACACACCAGATGTGTTACGTATTTCCTGTGGGACACCAGGGGGCCTCATGTATCAATCATGGATGTATTATATTAACTGGATACCGGACCGGAAAATGGTCGCTGTTCATTTCAGTGGAAGTTGCTCGCCTGGCGCATACGCCGAAAAAGTTCCTGGCTTCCGGGTTTACTTCCGCATTATCTGGCCCATAGAGCATGCGCAGTTGAGTCATTCCCGTCATGCCCCGGTGCAATGTGAGCGAGCAACCGCCGTTCTAGTTTTGGCGCTGTGCGTTCATGTATGTGTTACTTGAATACAGCCACGGTTACTTGTGGATAAGGAAAGAGACTGTAGTGGAAAATAGCTGTGATTAGTATTTTCCTGTTTAGTATTCTCTTTGTAATGAGTAGTAGCGTAGTTATTAAAGTAGTTGTAGTAACACCCTGTTACAAAACTTGTTCACTCCATTGAGGAGACATTTGTGAACTGTGCACAACAAATTCGGGGCAAGGGAAGGACACTAGAATGATTAACTACAAACCCTGTTTTCTAAAATTGCCCTAGGTTGTAAATACCTGTAGGGAAATTCACAACTGGGGTAGACAGTTATTGAGTAACACATCTGTTGAATTCTTGCTGTCTGAGGGATTTAGAAGACTTTGTAGTAATGACCAAAGCCATAAAGTAGGGTATAAGAAGGAACTGCATTTTCTGTTCTTGGGGCATTACTCTGAATTGCTATTTGCTGTGTAGTTCTGTGTTCTGTTCCCTTCTCTAGAGAATAAACTTGGATGCATCCTACTACTGAGGTCTTGTTCTTTGACTCACCACTGATAGAATCAAGATTTCCGCGACAAGCCTTTTACAGGACTCACAAGGACTTTAAAACAAAGATAATGATTTAAAAGGTTTGACGGCCGATCGTAGGTTCACTACGATCATTAAGTTGTTTTGACAGTTAATTAATATACGATGTTACACTGAAAACGAGTTAGTCCGAACCTGTAGAGCTTGAATCACAATGGAAAATAAATCATAATGAACTGTATTTTGTGCGTTTTAATGAGAACTGAGTGTTAAACATGACAGATGACCCCAGAACAGCTCAGATAATGTTATCATGGCTTTTTACCTTTTTATCCTGAAGTCTTCAATATAAAGTTGATGTTATCATAAAATCACACATTACATGGTTTGTTTTTTATCAGCCACACTGATTAAAATAAGAGCTCTTTTGAAAATGTCTCACTGGTTGTGTTTATAGTTTCATCAAGCCTTGAGGTGGATAAAACTCTTTGTTATACAGTTTATCATTACATTATGTCCACAACACGCAGAATGTCAGTATCCACTGCTGTTACAGTATTATAATGCCCCTTTTTTATGAGTACGACAATTTCTGGATTTTGGCGTACGCCATGTTTTAGTATGAAATCCACGCAAGTCTTGATACATGAGGCCCCAGGGGTCTCATTTATAAACGTTGCGTACGCATAAAACGGGGCTGAAAGTGGCGTACGTGACATTTTACGCCAAGGTTGTGATCTATAAAAACCAAACTTGACGGGAGAATGTGCGCAGCTCTAAGCAAACTCTGACCCAGGCGTACGTATGGTTTGGAGGAAAAGGGTGAATTGGCGACACAGATGGTGTGGTGGTGAACTGAAGTCAGACTGAAGAAATGTGTGTGTATGAAAGAACGATTATGTTTTTATCATCTGCCGTCACACATGTAATTTCAACCCGTACATGCGTTAAGTTTATGTAATCAGAATGATTTAAGCCAACTGCAATATTACTCCAGAAACATTGCTCAAAATGGAAATTCAAAATCAAATTCCTATATATTTAATTCTGTCACTCCATTCTGTCCACTCCCGGAGCGCTGGAGAAGAGAATGGCGCGGCCACATGGAATAACTAAACAGTCCAATACGTAGCTACAATAACAACAATAACATAATGTTTTTTGTGACACTGTAAATACATAATCAAATTTCAATTAAATAAATTAGTCAATTAAATCCCAAATGTGGAAAACCAAGCCACATATGCTCCTCAGCACAATCGTTATATTATTGTCCGTTCCTCTTCATGTTTTTCATGACAAATCAGACATTAAAAAGGGGTTATGTTCAAGACATTTTACGTGGTTGACAAACTGATCCAAGGTGTTCTCGGTCAGTTAAATTACCGTAACCCTATAAATACAGCGGCGAGCCCCGTGCGTAATGCTGCACCATGGCACTGCTGGCACTGCTAGATGACCACGCAAATGGCAGAATCCGCAGGGAGAGGGTCTTCAGGGACCATAGTGATTTATTGGCCCATGATGATGACTGGCTAATGAGCCGTTTTAGATTCCCTACAGCTATACTCTTGGATCTATGTGCTGAACTGGGTCCAGAATTAGAAAGGGCGACACGTAGGAACCACGCCATCCCGGTGCAGACACAGGTTCTCACCACTTTGGGGTTCCTGGCAACAGGCTCTTTCCAACGCGAATTGGCAGACAGGTAAGTGTTTCATAGAACCTAATTTCAAATTTCACATTCAAGCATAATTGGCTCAATTTTGTTTTTTTGTTTTCCACCCTGTAGATCCGGTATATCACAGCCATCCCTCAGTGCCATAATGCCTAGCGTTTTAAATGGCATCATTCGTATGGGCAGTAGATACATAAGGTTTCCCCACACAGTGGAAGAACAGGCTGAGATTAAAAGGCTCTGGATGCGTTGGGGGGGAGGCTTCTCTACAAGCCTGTCAAAGTGTGCAGCATTATAAGGGCCTGTGGCGTGCTGCCATAGGCGGCCTTACCTATGTTTCAACCGTTTCAATTGAAACGGGCCCCAGCCACCAGGGGGGCCCCCAGCTGCCAGTGCGTGTATCATGCCACACCGTACTGATCGCTCCTAATCAATAATATGGCAGAAAATATCAATAACACCGTAGGCTTACCTTTAAAAACGGCCCGCAAACTATCAATAGACCCTGGTTTTCCTTCTCCCAGTATTATTCCTTTTCTCTTAGTGTTTCTAATGTCCTTTTCTTTTTCCTGCTTTCCTCCTGACTTGCGGCCAGTTGCGCAACTTGATGATTGACGTCTGTCAATCACTTTTTCCTCCTCTTTTCTTTTTTTTTTTTTCGTCGGGTTAAAACGCCTCCAAACAGGCGATCTATGAGTACGTCCTAACTTAGCAGAGAAATAAAAGCAAGAGCACAACTAGAATGTGATATTATTGATATCCACTAATTAATTCCGGAACATGCGCTTCAACTGGGAGCAGCAAAGTCTGGTAGCTCTGAGTTTTTGAGTTTTTACTCAACATTTTGCTTTATTTTTGTTGTGTTTTTGTTATCTACTGATGGATGCTTCTATGGAGAGAAGAGATTCTTCAGAGATGAGCTTTTTTCATTGAAAATGGACAGATCTGGAGGACACCATCCTGTCTCAGAAGAGATGAAGAGGTGCTTTTGTGGTGGTTGTCGTGCTGCTGCTGCTGCTGCTGGTGCAAAGTTAAAGGCTTGGAGGTGGAGATGTCCGGTCCTTCCTGAGGTCAGTCATCATTGGAAATATCAACTCTCTGCCCAACAAGAGTGATGAAGAGCTGGAGATATTGGTGAAGACCCAGAAAGTAGACATTTATTTTATTTTTTCAAATCATAACAACACTTGTGTACATCCCACCCAATGGCAACTGCTTAAGTTCCATCTGAAGTTCTCCATGAAGTTGTTGCTAGGATACAGACTAAACATCCTGAGGCACTAGAGCACTGAAGAAGGAGGAGGCCTGGATCATCCACTTCATGGCACCTTGACTGACTAGGAAAGCAGCGGTGGTGGACGGCTCCTCTCTCCTTGCTGCACGATGGAGGAATATAGTCGTGGGGCAGATCAGCAAAATGATTTGGCCCCTCCACCAATGATCCTGAGCCACCCAGCTGCCCCTTCACCATCGATCCTGCTCCATCCAGCGGTCCTGCTGCATCCGGTGACCTTTCTCCACCTGACGGTTCCTGCTCCATCCAAAGGTCCTGCTCCATCCCGTGGCCCTTCTCCACCTGACGGTTCCTGCTCCATCCAAAGGTCCTGCTCCATCCCGTGGCCCTTCTCCACCTGGCGGTTCCTGCTCCATCCAGAGGCCCTGCTCCATCTCTCTTTCTTATTTTTTTTTTTGTGTGTCATTGTCGTATAAGCTACTGGACTAATTTGAATTTCCCTCCTTGGGATGAATAAAGTATTCTCTACTCTACTCTACTCTACTATTGACAGATTTTTCTGTAATAATGGAGGAGACTGGCAGAGGAGAGCTGTCTGTCCGTCTGCCTCCAGTGGCTGCTCCAGCACCGCAGCACCGACAACGTCTGTCCGCGGTCGTGGTGCTGAAATAACGCGGAGCACTTTGCTCTCATTACTTTTGTTGCCAAATTCAGAATATTGTTAAAGCCTGTATTTTGTGATTAAGATTCCTATTCATGTCTGAAAATGTCATAATGATTTTGTTTTGACGAAAACCAACTTCAGTCATTGTTTTTTCTGCTAACACTTAATGTGTTGCGTGAACCTGGAATAGTGCGTTTATTACGTCCTTTCAGGGTTTAAAGCATCAGCGATACATGGGCACATAGCTGGCAAATAAATTTATGTTTAACAGGGTAGGGCCTCATATGAAATATTGAAATGGGCCCCCAGATGTCTAATGCCTGGAATCCACTGGCGTCAATGCAATTTAACGCCGGACGCGACGCGTGTCCGACAACGGACGCGCGTCCGTTGTCGCGGCGGTTTCCGCGTAGAAACGAACACAGCCAACAAAAATGATTCCCTCTTTAATTTCTGATTTTGGAGGGAGAAGTATATCTATAAATAAAATAAATGTTTTGAGCGGTCATTTTAGTCATGAATCCAAGACGAAGACTACTCGTTGCGCTGTTTTACCTGTGGAGGAGGCGCCAACCTCGCCACTGGGTCCACCCCATCCTCTTTCGTCGGCAGCAGCACGGAGAGTACCACCGGCTGGTGATGGAGCTCCGGCTGGACGAAGACCGGTTCCAGCAGTATTTCCGGCTGACCAGGGAGCTTTTTGATGACCTGCTGATGCGAGTGGGACCTCGGATCACCAGGATGGACACCCATTTGCGGCTGGCAATTGACCCTGCTCAGCGCCTGGCTATCTGTCTACGGTAGTTTGTCATTTAAAATATATTCATATATGTTATTTTTCATGATTTGAATTAATTTAATTAATAATAATTAATTTATCACGTAATTTATTAATTTTGAATTTAAATGTATTCCCCGGTGATTTATTACAATATAGGATAATATAATTACAATATATCAATGAAGTAATTTAGCATTATTCACCCAGGGCAATTTATAATGCATTTCAATACCTTTCCAATGCTACTTTTATCCTACATTTTTCCTTATGTTCCTGAGTAGCCTACAGCCTGAAGCAGTGAAAAAAAGTAATTATTTATATTATATATTGTCCAAAGATACAGTTACTCGTTTTTAAATTTACATAAGGTGATAACAGTCAAACCAAAGTTGAGTGACTTTGAGATGTAACAAAGCAGACATATCTCAAAAAAATTAAGTTTTATTGAAAACAACACTATGCAAAGAATAAGTACAAAGGCTCAGCTCTTTTTTTTTCAAAATGGCACTTATCTGCTTTTGCAAATGAACTCTTCATATATTATTTATATCATGTGTAATAATGTAAATAATGTTAACCTCTATTGTGTTTCACAGATACCTTGCTACAGGGGATTCGTTTAGGACAATAGCGTTCAGCTACAGGGTGGGTCACTGCACTGTAGGGAGAGTGGTCAGAGAGGTGACAGCTGCCATCTGGGAGGTCCTGCTGCCGGAATTCATGCCAGCACCATCCAGGGAAGACTGGCATGAAATTGCAGAAGGGTTCAGGCAACGCTGGAACTTCCCTCACTGCATTGGTGCTGTGGACGGGAAGCACGTTGTGATCCAGGCCCCACACAACTCTGGCTCACTCTACTTCAATTACAAGGGAGCCTTCTCTCTTGTGTTGTTGGCAGTGGTCGATGCCCAATACCTTTTCAGGGTCATCGATGTGGGGGGTTATGGCAGGTCGAGTGATGGTGGCACGCTGTACCACTCTGCCTTTGGAGAGGGCCTGAGAGACGGCACCCTGGACCTCCCAGAAGATGCCATCATCCCAGGGTCCGAGCACCGTGGACGAATGCCACATGTCTTTGTGGGAGATGAGGCATTCCCACTTCGCCGGAACCTCATGCGCCCTTTCCCTGGCCAACGCCTCCCTGCAGCACACCGGGTCTTCAACTACCGCCTCAGTCGTGCCAGGTTGGTGGTAGAGTGCAGTTTTGGCATTTTGTCTTCGCAGTGGAGAATGTACAGGAGAGTGATAGGCGCCAGCCCCACCACTGCTGAGTCATGTGTCAGAGCCACATGCATTCTCCACAACTACCTGCGGGTCATGACCCTGCAGAGGAGGCACAGTGCTGCTGGTCACAGGGAGACAGGAGGTGGAGGAGGCAGCAGCGACAGTCTTCAGGGCATATCCAGGCTGGCATCGAACAACGCCACACGGGAGGCCTTGAGACTGAGAGCGCAATTCACCTCCTACTTCAGTGAAGAAGGCGCCGTCCCCTGGCAGGTCCAGCCGTGAAGACTCCAGAACCAGCTGGCAGCTGCATGACACAACGGCTCTTTTAAGAGCCACCATCATTTCCCATTAAAGGCATAATTCCAAAGTTGCACAAGCATTACATCAAGACTTCCTATAAATCCAGGGCTGTCCCTGACCAAAATGGGGCCCTAAGCAAAAAAATTTCTTCGGGGCCCTAATCGATTATAATGCAAACTACAACCACTAATACTGGCAGTATTACTACTTCTATAAACTATTACTAATAGGCCTAGATATATATATATATTTTTTTTTAAAAAATAAAATATTGCTAATTGCTATCTATTATTACTATAGTATTATTACTCTGGCTTCATTACCATCATCATTATTATTATATGAGCTACAACTACAATCCTAATAAAATATAGGCTACTAATTACCAAACAGACTGATATTTCAAAATGTAGCTACTGTACATTCAAATTTAGTTCCTTCTGTCAACTGAAGTATCAAATGCACTCATTTCTATCAATATTTAGCTCTAATAGCTACCAAACTGCTAACATTAGCCAAATCCTTGTGTGGTGATTATAAACTTTAGCCGAAAATACGACCAACAACTGATACATTTACCACTGCCTTTCAACAAAGTTTTACATCTAGTGCTTGGCCGTTAGCGCTAACGAAAATTAACAGTTAATGTCAATAAATACCTACCCACGAGAGAAGCACGACTTTCCTCTTGTTTTGTGATCGATCAGATCGATTGCTGTCCATCATTGCAGTGACGGCACGTGCGGTGTCTCCTTTCTCTCCTCTCCCGTCTCGCGCTGACAGCTGATCTCGTAGCGCGCCCCAGGGCTGTGCATATGCGCATCCTTTATGCAAAACGGGGCCCCTGCGTGTAGGCAGGGGCGGCCCTGTATAAATCCTATAAATTAAATACCAAAATGCTACTTCAAATGATTAAGGTTATGCATTATGAAACATACATTTCTCTGAAATGATAAAAACGTTTTGGATATAGGAAAACCTCTTCCATAGACACCTATAGAAATGTACTGTCTGCAACTGGAGCAATCCTCCCCCAATCCCAGTTCTTATGTTACATTATGTTTTGTTGATCTAAAGCACTGTATTTACAATAAAAGGTCAAAAAGGGACCAACTGGAACATTTGCTGCTAGACATCTTTCAACCACCTACATGTGTCAAGCTTAAGTCCAAAAGGAGTGATTAAAATTGCTTCTAAAATATGCACTGTGCACTTTGCCCATAATTTTGGGTACACATACAGGGTGTAATTTACCTCATGCATCAATTATGCTGTATTCTAGTTTTATATTTCTTGTATACTATTTATTTATTATGATTATATTTATATTTGTTATATATCACTGCATAAATCAAATCCATATATTATTTATTTATTATACATGATTATGTTTCTTATGTATCAATCACTGCCTGCAAAAGTCAAATCCATATATTATTTATTATATGTGATGAAATATATATTTATATATATATATATTTATCTTTAATATCAATCACTGTATAAATCAAATCCACCGTCCATGATACCACATTGATCGGAATTATATAATCCAAACCAAACCATTTATGGTAATGGTATGGTAAACTTATTGTTGTGTGGCCTGGTTTGGATTTCTCACCCTGTCCAACAAAAACAGGCTAGCAAGGCTTACCAAAGTGGCAAGCAAGGTGATCGGGGTGCACATGTTGAACTTCATGTCCTCCTTCATTGAGTTGGGCAGGCGCCTCAAAAAGCAAGCCCAGCTCCAGGACATCTATCTCAAGCGAATATGGACCAAAGCTAAACTTATTACTGACTGTCCTGACCACCCACTCTATAAGGAGTTTGACCTCCTTCCATCTGGACGCCGTTTTAGGATGCCCAAGACCAGAACGCGGCGTGCCAGGGTCTCCTTTATCCCTGCTGCTATAGACAGGCTTAATCTCTTGGGCTAGGCTTGGTTATTCTCCCAGGCCTCTGCACTTAAATGCACTTGTGTATTAGATGTTGTTTATCTTATTTTATTTTTTTATTTCCAGTTCTTGCGGCGCTGTGCACTTTGATGCGCTGTGGAGACTGTTTGTATTCTTACTTGCGCAGAGCATTATGTATTGCTATTATTATTATTATCAACAGTAATTTATTATTGGTAATGTGTTTCTGCTACTCGTATTGTTTTTAATGTATCACTGCACTATGGAGTGCCTGGTGACATGTTGATGTCTCGGATGCTGTCTTTTTTGTCTTGTGTCTGTAATGCCTGCTGCAAATCCAATTTCCCTCGGGATATGAATAAAACTGAACTGAACTGAACTAATCAATAATTTTTTTTATTTCTCAGTCATCTCTCTTTGGCAACAGAGAGATAACACATAACAAAGTTTACAGTTTTAAAACAATTTCACACATCACCAAATGCCTGCCCAGCCTCATACAGCATTCTGTACATGTTGAACTTCATGTCCTCCTTCATTGAGTTGGGCAGGCGCCTCAGGAGTGGGAGGAGGGACAAAAAGAAGAGCTCGTCCTCATCCATTGAGGACAGAGCTGCTTGGGGTGGGTTGGTGGGCAGAGTCGCAGGAGGTGGGGGGGTACTGCTCTCCTGCAGTACTTCCAGGAGCTCCCTCTGAAAGGTAGTCATTGTTTTGGCCCTCCTCTTCCTTGCTGGTGGCCTGAACTCCGGTGTGCTGGACGGGCCTTGAAGGGGTTCCTCAACCGGCTCTGACACAGCAGGAGATGGTGGGAAAATGGCTATCTCCTGCAGGTCGAGAGTTTGGAAGTCTGCCTCAGTGGATGCAGGGGATGCAGGTGTGGGCTCAGGTGATGCAGGTGATGCAGGTGCAGAGGGCGGGGGGGCAGAAGGGCTGGGAGGTGGTGGTGGACTGGGAAGTGGAGTTGGGTTGGGTGGGTTCATAGACTGGGGAGGTCTTCGTGGCAAGTTGGAGGTTGTCTCTATAAATGGGGCGAGAAACCCCATTACCCCCATATATCGCCATGGCCTTCTGGGAAAAGCCTCTGCCCCACTCCTCAGCTCCTCCTTCTCCTTCTTCCTGAGCTTCATATAAACATCCCGCAGGCTCTTCCATCGATCCCGACAGACTTGCTCTGATGAAGGAAACAATAATAATATTAATATTAATAATAGGGCAGTCCATATGGTATATATTTTACATTTTTTTCATCTAGATTTCTCAGGGAGTTTTACCTGTCCACTTGAGTATATGTACTCTACTAAGAGTAGCCTAATACATTAATAGAGTAATAGTTTTTGTTTTTGACAAACCAATTAATACAATAACATAAACTATACAAAAAATAATACAGCCTCAATTATTGCAAGTTCAATTGGGATTTGTTCTTTATTATATTCTGTGATATAAACAGTTTTCTCTGTCCAATTTTTTTCCTATTAAAAGCTGTGTAAAGCCCTATGAGACAAACTGTTTGTAAAAAAAAAAAAGGGGGGGGGGGGGGGGGGATAAAAAAATAAAATGGCCTGGCCTATTATCTTTTATTTTGTTATTATCCCCTCCTTGTGCTCAATTATGTATGGATGTATTACTAATTGGACACAAATAGATTATTCAAAAGGTTGTCATCTAGGCTACCTAGTTAGCATAGCAGCCCACTCAACTGTACAATAAAACACTTTTACATTTAAATTTATGTCATTTACACTCACCATCTGCTCCGACAATATCGGACACCTTTTTCCATGCCTCCTGCTTCTTTTCGGTGTTCCTGTATGATTCTAAAGTTGGATCATACAGGATAGGAAAGCTGGACACAGCAATAATTAGCTTGTCTTCCATTTTGAGAGGGAAAATCAAAATAACTTACGTCACGACAGGCCTCCCTCCATCTCGCTCTCCATTGGACAATGACCCTGCGTCGGATGGATTCATTTGCATAAAGTTCAGCTGTGCTCAACTTTGGACGCGCCGCAGCTGCTCGAACGGACGCGCCGCCTACCCAGAATGCTTTGCGGGGGCGTCATTAACGGTTTGACGCGTCCCATAGAAAATGAATTGGCAGCCGCGTCGCGTCGGATGAAACGAACGCCAGTGGATTCCAGGCGTAAGGCCGCCACTGCGTGCTGCACAACTTGGCCCAGAGGAACGGCATCCCTCTCCCTCCCGACCTCCCTCCCCTCGAGTTTGACCCGGAGGTAGAGCCCCCCCCCACGGCATGTGGGATTTAAACAGGGTGCACAAGCACGCGCGGATGTCATGCGGCGTTTATGAAAGACAAGTACAACCCAAGGTTCATGTTTTCATATTATCTTTTAATATTGATGCAATTTCAGCGATTACATTTCTTATCTCCCTCATCTCCTCAGCCAAGTGGTTTATTGCATTTATCGTCTCCCTCTGCAGCTGCAGAACCGTGTCCGTCAGCACCCGACCGGTAGGCTGGCGTGTGGTGCTGGGGGCAGCCGGGTGGCCTGCAGTCGAGGGCCCCTCGCCGGGATCGTCCTCCTCCTCCTCACCGACCACTGGATGATGACGCACAAACAAAATAGCATTCACTGTATGAGAAATAAATAAAAACAAATCTACAAGAAACAGAAATCAGCTTTACCTTGTTCTTCTGTGTTGTCAGTGTCTCCTTCCTTTTCGGAGACGATGCCACTCACACTTGCCGCACCTATTATTGATGCCACTTTTGTGTTGAGTGGTGTCAACTCAGGAGGACTTGCCCCCCCCCCCCCCCTCAGTTGCAGTCACGCTGTGGCGTATAGAGACCTGTAATAAACGATCTACATTATACCATCAGTAACATTTGAGCATGAAATTATAAACATGTTCTGTGCGAGATTAAATAAAAATATGCACCTGTAGGTCAGACCACTTCTTTTTAAGTTGTGCGACCGTGCGCTCCGTGGCACTGACAGCATTTACAGCTGCAGCTGGGTTACATGCTGCCATTCCGACATACCACCACTCCGACATACCGCCATTCAGACATTCTACTATTCAGACATGTCACCATTATGACATCCCACTATTCCGACATAAAAACATCCTGCCATTCCGACAGTTTCGTCCCGCCATTCCGACAAGGCGTTTCCATAACGTGTGTGTGTTTCATGTTTTAAGAGATGTGTACGGATGTGAAGCGATACAGCGCCGTTACGCACAACGCACCTCTCTGGTCCGGTGCGCTCTTCTCCTCTCCTCTCCTCTCCTCTCCTCTCCAGTACCTGCTGCTCAGCTCTGGGAGCAGGACTGAGAGAGCGTCCGTCTTTGATCCCTCTGGTCAGGGCGTTTAGATCCGCGTGTGGCCTGAATGTCCCCCCTGAGATCTGTGCCATAGCGCGCACCTCCATGTGTGAATGTTTAGCTGTAAACTACTGTTGTTGACTATATATCACATCTGATCCACTGGGTTTTACCTGGCCATAGAGCAGGGGGGTTAAAATTACAGTGTTGCTCCCCAGGGTTTGTTTTCCATTGTGTATGAGGCCCGGGAAATGATCAATTATATTTGTTGTTTGTGGACCCGTAATGAATGAATGAATGTTTTTTTCTGCTGTCATGGTGTGCGTAATGCGCACAGGTGTAGTAATGGGACCGAGGGTTTAAACGGGGAAGTGACGTGGTGAGATGAGGGAGTGAGAAACACATTCGGCGCTGGGACGGCGGCGCAGTAGATTGACTTTTCCTTGTGGATTAACCTGTGGATTGTAAAGGCCCGTTTGGACACCACCCGGCCAGGCCCGTTTCAGCCAAGCGGGACGAGGGAGAGGATTGGTTTGGTCTCCTCAGCGGAGCCGCGGCGTCTCTCCCGTGTGGACACTGGACAGTAGGACAAGCTCTCTCTCTCACTCGCCCTCACCACGCGCCAATACGCACACACACACACACCTGCATGAACATTGACTCTGCGACCGCGCACCCCCATACACACACACACACACACACACACACACACACCTGCACAGACAGACTGTGCGCTCGTGCACGCGCATTCTCTCTCTCTCTCTCTCTCTCTCTCTCTCTCTCACTCACACACACACACACACACACACACACACACACACACACACACACACACACACACACACTCAACATACATTCATTCCCTCAGCGGGGACTCAGACTTAATGGACAGCGGGAGGGGGGCGTTTAGATCCGTGTGGCCTGAGTGTCCCCCCTGAGATCTGTGCCATAGCGCGCACCTCCATGTGTGAATGTTTAGCTGTAAACTACTGTTGTTGACTATATATCACATCTGTAGGCTACATCTGTGGACTGTGGCGCTGTCAAAATACTGAAGATGAGAGTCAATACTGTATGTAGGCTACTCTGCTATGTGCGTAAAGACGCATGAGCTCCACTCAGCTGCTGTGACAGCTCACAGAACTTGTCTGGGGGGGGGGGGGGCTTTTAAAAGATTTGTCGGAATGGCAACACGTTTAAAAAAGAAAAAAATACCGCCATTCCGACCTTAGGAAACGAAAATTGTCGGAATGATGGGACGTTTAATTAAAGGGTTAAGTGTTGCCATTCCAACAATTAGGGCCTAATGTCGGAGTGGCAGCATGTCGGAATGGCGATTGCCCCCCCTGCAGCTGTACCTCAGGGACAAGGAACCCTCCTTTGATCCTCTGCCCCACTGGCATTGTCATGTTCCAGATCATGAGGGTTTCTTCTGGCAAAACCGATTGAAGCTCATCAAAGAACTTGTCCAGGTTCTGTTTGTAGTCATTGAACCAGGATGAGTTATACCAGTTATACCTTTTGAGTTATATTTATTTAAATTTAAATTTCTTTGTACTAATCTTCAACAATTCAAGTAATTTTCAACCATTTAATACTCTTCATATTTTTTCATCTCTTCAAGATTGCTTCTTCAGTTTCTTCACGTAATTCACAATAAAATTATAAAAAATAATAAATAAATAATAATAAATAAAATTATAAAATAATATTTTTGAAGGCACTGTCGACTGTGTGGTCATTTTTCTCAAGAAAAATACCTGAAAATCAACTTTACCGTTCATCAGTCCAGGTTTAAATGTACGTCCAACACAGTTCCCTGGATACGGTTTATACCTAGGTGGAGTTTGAAAGTACATCACCTATCTACCATTGAGTTGAAGGGGGCAACATAACTTGTTGCTCACTGAATTACTCACTTTTCACGGCCACTTCCATTGTCCTGCACCTTTCAGTCTGCAATGTAAGTACACTACCTGATGACATCACGCACTCTAGCGCCAACATTCCGTGCAATACACACCCATTACAATCTCATAATTTCTCCAAAAATGATCATGGTCATTGATCAGCGATTGATCAAAAACTATTTAACCTATCAAAACGTGGAGTAATACGCCAATACACAAGACTTGTGTCTACTGAATACAGTAGTTGTGCTAACATGACTGTGTGTTGTGGTGTTCTTTAGGGCAACGCCAAGAGGAGACATGTGAATGCTCAGGAATGTAGTGAGTTGAGTGCGGAGGGCGTTAGTTCCCTCACACAGCCCCACACCTTTGACCCCGGCCGAGGGAACCTGGACCCCAACAGAGGGCTATACCCCACCAAGAGACGGAAGCGGGGTAATTGCCAACTGTCAACTTCCAAGTTGTTTTAATGGACAATTGTGGCGTCTCCAGTACTGTGTAGTGTCACAACACGATGAAGGTGTTTTTGTTTTATGTCTTGTGATTTCCTGGTTTTCCTGGGGGGGGGGTGTTCCGCAAAAGTGCCCCCCCCCCCCAATAGCTGTTGGGACCAGTACCCTGGGCGATGGCCCGGTGCCCTAACTAGAAAAAGCATTTCCATGAATGGAAATGGTGTGGATGCAGAATGCAATGCCGAATGAGCTGAAGAAATTGTTGAAAGAAAGAGTATAACAAAGAATGCAAGAAAGTCTGAATCAACATGACAGAGGATGGTATCGAAACCATGACCTCATGATCTCCAACCCTTTTCTCTACCACTGCGCCACAGAGAGCACACTGATGCTGAACCTGTTGTCAGCTTTAAAAAAAGTAAGAACTCTGTGGAAATTGGCTACACCAAGTTAGAAGAGCACTTTTTGTGACTTTTGGTGAAATCAAACAAAATATAATGTCCATTTCAATGCATTAGAAAGTTGGACTCCCTGATGATGTGACATGACAGAGGCTGGGATTCGAACCAATAATCTTATGTTTACCAAACCTTTATACTACCACTCAGCCAGAGAGGGCACACAGGCTTTTTGGTACCACTGCGCCACAGAGAGCACACTGATGCTGATGTGACACTGATCAATGTGATTACAAACACCTGTAACCTGTTGAAGGCAGAGAAGGGGAGGTTAATTCTGCCAGTCACAGGGGGCAGCGCAGGACAAGAAATGATGGATAAGAATCATTTAAGTACTTTACATTTTTCTGCTGTGTTCAAAGTTCCAGTGCAAATCAATAATAATAGTGCATTATCAAGTTTGCTCACAGAATTCAACACAACATAACAACATCACCCAACCGGGATTTGAACCAGGGATCTTTAGGTTGCAGAGCAGGTACCTTAACCCCTAGTCTACCACCAGGGTTGGTAACAGGAGAGGTTGTGACTTTCATGAACACAAGATTTGTCAATGATGCTTAAAAAAAGAAGAGATGGGTAGAAATGAGCCACAACACGAAAGTAGAAGACTTTTTTTATGACTTTTGAATATTTTTTGGTGAAATCAAACAAAGTATAATGGCCATTCCAGTGAATTACAAAGTTTAGCTGCTCCTCCACTGATGTGAAAAAAAAATGCATGGGGTTGAATGGCAGAGAGAGAGCTCCCAGGCTGCATTTAAAAAATATTTTAAATTATTCTCTAAATCTGTTTGCATTTTTGATGGGATTGTGAGACAGTAGACAAGTGTAGCTACAAACTGTGTACAAAATCTTGAGTACAGAGTATCATTTGTGGCTTTGGGGACAGTTTTAAAACAAAAGCTCCAGTCTGTGATTCACCTCCTCTCCACTCTGATGGTGAGTCACCTGCTCTAAGCTCTGCTCGTTAGACCCAATACACACCCATTGTAAAGGTGGATTTTGGCAGAAATCTTAATGATTTAAAAACTGCCACACAGCTGAAACTGTTGATGATATCAGTAAGATGAGACATAGCTGAATAGATTAAAGGTTTGTCTACAGTTTAAAAGAAAAATGGAGTCTGAGGGAGAAAGCATGCTGGAGCTTTAGACGTTCAAAGTAGTACAAAGATTTTAAAAGTTTGAAGACGTTTTCAATGCATTCCTATGGGGAAAAAAATTGCAGAAAAAGTTAAATATTGTAAAAAGTATAAATGGTATGAAAGAGAAAAGTAATAGCAACACTGTCCTGAAAAAGCTGCACATTTTGATGTATGAATTGTTGAAATTGCACAAAGTATGAAGGAGTAGTTAGATGCCAAAAAAGAGCGGAAGAAAATGGCCGACCAGAAGAACAATAGTGTGGATGCATTCTGCATCCACACTAACTAGGAAAAAATCCACAGAATAACAATAGTGCCCGGGCTTTGCCTCAGCTATTTCATAGCTGTTGGGACTAGTGCCCTGGGCGATGGCCCGGTGCCCTAACTAGCTCTGAGCTAAATCCGGCACAATTGCATGATGCCATGGAGTTAAATTGTTCATTAATGTGCATTGTCCTCGGCAAATACACAAGAAATGAAATGAATTGAGAAGACTGAGTCATGAGACGAATAAGTGACCACTTAGGACATGTATTGTTTTAATGTTCTGGGACACCGGTTGGAAATTAGCATCTGTGCAATAAGCCGGCACATTTACATGTTTTTGTATGTCTATCAATGTGCACTGTCCCATCCAAATAAACTAATAAAGCAGTTAGTTTGGTTGGAGTAAGATTTGAACCTCCGACCTTCAAGTCCAAAGACAGGAACTGGACGGCCTGGGATTCGAACCCAGGACCTTCTTGCTGTGAGGCAACAGTGCTAACCACTGCGCCACGGTGCCGCCGCTATAATACAGCACATTTACATGTTTTAAATGTCTATCAATGTGCACTGTCCCATCTAAATAAACAAATGAAGTAAAGTACAATCAAACTACATTAGCAGTTGGTTTGCTTGGACTCAGATTTGAACCTCCGACCTCTGAGTCCAAAGACAGGAACTTAACCACTAGACCACCATTCAACCTGAGGCTCACCTGAGAAGCTCTACTGTTGGTCACCTTTGCTGTGTTTGCTTTCTGCTGCTGTGCTGAGCACCGTACCAGTCACTACAAGTCTCTCATCCTCAACTCCCACGCCAACCTCCGACCTTCGAGTCCAAAAACAGTAGCGGTGGCCTAGAGGATAAATGCCTGACTATGGACCTAAAGGTTGTGGGTTCAAGACCCGGCATTGCCACTTGCTTTTCTCTGGTGGCTTTCCTTTCAATGTGGAACTCAAATACACCAGGAGCCAGTGTCTCGGACAGCTCGGCTGGGTAGTCGAGAGGTTTGCACCACTGGCGTTGGAGTTGAAGATTGTGAGTTCAAGACCATGCCAGGCGGTAATAGGTGATGGAGGAGGCGGAACAGCAGGGTTTGTGCGGGAGTTACTCGCCCCCGTCTCATAATTTGGCCACGCCCCTGTTACAAAACGAGGCCACGCCCCTGTTACAAATTAAGCCACGCCCCCGTTACATAATTAGGCCACGCCCTCGTTTCAGGAGTAGACCACGCCCCCGTCACAGAATTAGGCCACGCCCCTGTTACAAAACGAGGCCACGCCCCTGTTACAAATTAAGCCACGCCCCCGTTACAGAATTAGGCCACGCCCCTGTAACAAAACGAGGCCACGCCCCTGTTACAGAATTAGGCCACGCCCCCGTTACAGAATTAGGCCACGCCCCTGTTACAAAACGAGGCCACGCCCCTGTTACAAAACGAGGCCACGCCCCTGTTACAAAACGAGGCCACGCCCCTGTTACAGAATTAGGCCACGCCCCTGTTACAAATTAAGCCACGCCCCCGTTACAGAATTAGGCCACGCCCCTGTTACAGAATTAGGCCACGCCCCTGTTACAAAACGAGGCCACGCCCCTGTTACAGAATTAGGCCACGCCCCTGTTACAGAATTAGGCCACGCCCCTGTTACAAAACGAGGCCACGCCCCTGTTACAAATTAAGCCACGCCCCCGTTACAAAACGAGGCCACGCCCCTGTTACAAAACGAGGCCACGCCCCTGTTACAGAATTAGGCCACGCCCCTGTTACAAAACGAGGCCACGCCCCTGTTACAAATTAAGCCACGCCCCCGTTACAGAATTAGGCCACGCCCCTGTTACAAAACGAGGCCACGCCCCTGTTACAAATTAAGCCACGCCCTCGTTACAAATTAAGCCACGCCCCTGTTACAAAACGAGGCTAAGCCCCTGTTACAAAATAAGCCACGCAGCCGTTCACTATGTCTCATGTGTGTAATTTTCCTTAACTAGCTCTGAGCTAAATCCGGCACACTTGCATGATGCCATGGAGTTAAATTGTTCATTAATGTGCATTGTCCTCCTCGGCAAATACACAAGAAATGAAATGAATTGAGAAGACTGAGTCATGAGATGTATAAGTAACCACTTAGGACATGTATTGTTTTAATGTTCTGGGACACCGGATGGAAATCAGCATCTGTGCAATAAGCCGGCACATTTACATGTTTTTGTATGTCTATCAATGTGCACTGTCCCATCCAAATAAACTAATAAAGCAGTTGGTTTGAGTGGAGTAAGATTTGAACCTCCGACCTTCAAGTCCAAAAACAGGAAATGGGCGGCCCGGGATTCGAACCCGGGACCTTCTCACTGTGAGGCAACAGTGCTAACCACTGCGCCACTGTGCCGCTGCAATAATACAGCACATTTACATGTTTTATATGTCTATCAATGTGCACTGTCCCATCTAAATAAACAAATGAAGTTAAATACAATCAAACTACATTAGCAGTTGGTTTGCTTGGACTCAGATTTGAACCTCCGACCTTCGAGTCAAAAACAGGAAATGGGCGGCCCGGGATTCGAACCCGGGACCTTCTCACTGTGAGGCAACAGTGCTAACCACTGCGCCACCGTGCCGCCGCTATAATACATCACATTTACATGTTTTATATGTCTATCAATGTGCACTGTCCCATCTAAATAAACAAATGAAATCAAACTACATTAGCAGTTGGTTTGCTTGGACTCAGATTTGAACCTCCGACCTCTGAGTCCAAAGACAGGAACTTAACCACTAGACCACCATTCAACCTGAGGCTCACCTGAGAAGCTCTACTGTTGGTCACCTTTGCTGTGTTTGCTTTCTGCTGCTGTGCTGAGCACCAGTGCCAGTCACTACAAGTCTCACATCCTCAACTCCCACGTCTAGCGGTGGCCTAGAGGATAAATGCCTGACTATGGACCTAAAGGTTGTGGGTTCAAGACCCGGCATTGCCACTTGGTTTCTCTGGTGGCTTTCCTTTCAATGTGGAACTCAAATACACCAGGAGCCAGTGTCTCGGACAGCTCGGCTGGTAGTCGAGAGGTTTGCACCACTGGCGTTGGAGGCAACATGTGAAATCAAGCCATCTGTGCAATAAGTGATGCACATTTACATGTTTTTGTATGTCGGGAATGTGCACTGTCCCATCTAAATAAACAAATAAAAATACAATAAACTAAAGCAGTTGGTTTGAGTGGACTCAGATTTGAACCTCCGACCTTCAAGTCCAAAAACAGGAAATGGGCGGCCCGGGATTCGAACCCGGGACCTTCTCACTGTGAGGCAACAGTGCTAACCACTGCGCCACCGTGCCGCCGAATAATACAGCACATTTACATGTTTTATATGTCTATCAATGTGCACTGTCCCATCTAAATAAACAAATGAAGTTAAATACAATCAAACTACATTAGCAGTTGGTTTGCTTGGACTCAGATTTGAACCTCCGACCTTCGAGTCAAAAACAGGAAATGGGCGGCCCGGGATTCGAACCCGGGACCTTCTCACTGTGAGGCAACAGTGCTAACCACTGCGCCACCGTGCCGCCGCTATAATAAAGCACATTTACATGTTTTATATGTCTATCAATGTGCACTGTCCCATCTAAATAAACAAATGAAGTTAAGTACAATCAAACTACATTAGCAGTTGGTTTGCTTGGACTCAGATTTGAACCTCCGATCTCTGAGTCCAAAGACAGGAACTTAACCACTAGACCACCATTCAACCTGAGGCTCACCTGAGAAGTTCTACTGTTAGTCACCTTTGCTGTGTTTGCTTTCTGCTGCTGTGCTGAGCACCGTGCCAGTCACTACAAGTCTCACATCCTCAACTCCCACGTCTAGCGGTGGCCTAGAGGATAAATGCCTGACTATGGACCTAAAGGTTGTGGGTTCAAGACCCGGCATTGCCACTTGCTTTTCTCTGGTGGCTTTCCTTTCAATGTGGAACTCAAATACACCAGGAGCCAGTGTCTCGGACAGCTCGGCTGGGTAGTCGAGAGGTTTGCACCACTGGCGTTGGAGTTGAAGATTGTGAGTTCAAGACCATGCCAGGCGGTAATAGGTGATGGAGGAGGCGGAACAGCAGGGTTTGTGCGGGAGTTACTGTGCCCCCATCTCATAATTTGGCCAAAGCCCCTGTTTGTTACAAATTAAGCCACGCCCCCAAGTCACAAAATTAGGCCACGCCCCCGTTACAAATTAGGGACGCCCTCTTTCAGGAGTAGAGGCCACGCCCCCGTTACAGAATTAGGCCACGCCCCTGTTACAAAACGAGGCCACGCCCCTGTCACAAATTAAGCCACGCCCCCGTTACAGAATTAGGCCACGCCCCTGTTACAAAACGAGGCCACGCCCCTGTTACAGAATTAGGCCACGCCCCCGTTACAGAATTAGGCCACGCCCCTGTTACAGAATTAGGCCACGCCCCTGTTACAAAACGAGGCCACGCCCCTGTTACAAAACGAGGCCACGCCCCTGTTACAAAACGAGGCCACGCCCCTGTTACAGAATTAGGCCACGCCCCTGTTACAAATTAAGCCACGCCCCCGTTACAAAACGAGGCCACGCCCCTGTTACAAAACGAGGCCACGCCCCTGTTACAGAATTAGGCCACGCCCCTGTTACAAAACGAGGCCACGCCCCTGTTACAGAATTAGGCCACGCCCTCATTACAAATTAAGCCACGCCCCTGTTACAAATCGAGGCTAAGCCCCTGTTACAAAATAAGCCACGCAGCCGTTCACTATGGCTGTGTCTCAATTCTGCTGCTGTGCTGCATCCTTCCTCAACTCCCACGAGGACTTAAATAAATGCCTTGGACCTAAAGTCTCAAGACGGAGGCTACGGGAATCAAATGGAGCCAGTTCTCGGAAGCTGGCTCACTGTCGGCCGCCATCAACCGTCGGTAAATGGGACGGTCTACCCTTCAGTTCATTTCCTGATGCATCCGAATGTAAACAACGGCAACGTAAACAACAAGAAATTAAACATTTGAATGTGGCGTTGTCAAATGTGCAGCTCTTCCGCTCCTCACTTAAATTTTTTAATAAGCAGGTAAATACGAGGAAGCCCATTAATATATTAATAAACAAACTATTGAACAGCAGCCAGGGATGTGGGCTATTAAGTGAATAGAGAACGAGCAGAGTGATATGAATTTATAGTTTTTTTTTATTATTAATTTGTAAAGGCAGCTGTCACCTGTGCGGCCAACAGAGCCCGTCTCAGCCACGACCCCATCTCAAAAACGGCTGCCACGCCCCTGTTACAAATTAGGCCACGCCCCTGTTACAGTTAGGCTGCACGCTCAGAATTGCCACGTTCGACAAAAACAGGCCACGCCCCTGTTACAAAACAGTTGCTAATTACAAAACGACCCCCTGTGCAATTTAGCATCTTTTACATATGGGAGGCCACGAAGGATTGTTAGGCCACGCATCCTCCGAATTACAAAACCCTTTAGGCAGAATTAGCCATTTGGAGGCCAGCCTTCCAATGTTACAATGGGACAGCCCACCGTGTTACGCGCAATACAGCACATTTACATGTTTTAATGTCCTATCAAATGCGCACTGTTAAAAAACGAAATGAGCCCCTGTTAAAAATGAGCCACAGCCTACTATGTCTCATGTGTGTAATTTTCCTTAACTAGCTCTGAGCTAAATCCGGCACACTTGCATGATGCCATGGAGTTAAATTGTTCATTAATGTGCATTGTCCTCCTCGGCAAATACACAAGAAATGAAATGAATTGAGAAGACTGAGTCATGAGATGTATAAGTAACCACTTAGGACATGTATTGTTTTAATGTTCTGGGACACCGGATGGAAATCAGCATCTGTGCAATAATACCGGCACATTTACATGTTTTTGTATGTCTATCAATGTGCACTGTCCCATCCAAATAAACTAATAAAGCAGTTGGTTTGAGTGGAGTAAGATTTGAACCTCCGACCTTCAAGTCCAAAAACAGGAAATGGGCGGCCCGGGATTCGAACCCGGGACCTTCTCACTGTGAGGCAACAGTGCTAACCACTGCGCCACCGTGCCGCTGCAATAATACAGCACATTTACATGTTTTATATGTCTATCAATGTGCACTGTCCCATCTAAATAAACAAATGAAGTTAAATACAATCAAACTACATTAGCAGTTGGTTTGCTTGGACTCAGATTTGAACCTCCGACCTTCGAGTCAAAAACAGGAAATGGGCGGCCCGGGATTCGAACCCGGGACCTTCTCACTGTGAGGCAACAGTGCTAACCACTGCGCCACCGTGCCGCCGCTATAATACAGCACATTTACATGTTTTATATGTCTATCAATGTGCACTGTCCCATCTAAATAAACAAATGAAGTAGTTGGTTTGCTTGGACTCAGATTTGAACCTCCGACCTCTGAGTCCAAAGACAGGAACTTAACCACTAGACCACCATTCAACCTGAGGCTCACCTGAGAAGCTCTACTGTTGGTCACCTTTGCTGTGTTTGCTTTCTGCTGCTGTGCTGAGCTCCGTGCCAGTCACTACAAGTCTCACATCCTCAACTCCCACGTCTAGCGGTGGCCTAGAGGATAAATGCCTGACTATGGACCTAAAGGTTGTGGGTTCAAGACCCGGCATTGCCACTTGTTTTTCTCTGGTGGCTTTCCTTTCAATGTGGAACTCAAATACACCAGGAGCCAGTGTCTCGGACAGCTCGGCTGCGTAGTCGATGTTTCAACTGGCGTTGGAGTTGAAGATGTGGAAATCAGCATCTAAATAAACAAATGAAGTTATCAATACACTGTCCCATCCAAATAAACTACATAAGCAGTTGGTTTGATTGGACTCAGATTTGAACCTCCGACCTTCAAGTCCAAAAACAGGAAATGGGCGGCCCGGGATTCGAACCCGGGACCTTCTCACTGTGAGGCAACAGTGCTAACCACTGCGCCACCGTGCCGCCGCAATAATACAGCACATTTACATGTTTTATATGTCTATCAATGTGCACTGTCCCATCTAAATAAACAAATGAAGTTAAGTACAATCAAACTACATTAGCAGTTGGTTTGCTTGGACTCAGATTTGAACCTCCGACCTTCGAGTCCAAAAACAGGAAATGGGCGGCCCGGGATTCGAACCCGAGACCTTCTCACTGTGAGGCAACAGTGCTAACCACTGCGCCACCGTGCCGCCGCTATAATACAGCACATTTACATGTTTTATATGTCTATCAATGTGCACTGTCCCATCTAAATAAACAAATGAAGTTAAGTTGGTACATTAGCAGTTGGTTTGCTTGGACTCAGATTTGAACCTCCGACCTCTGAGTCCAAAGACAGGAACTTAACCACTAGACCACCATTCAACCTGAGGCTCACCTGAGAAGCTCTACTGTTGGTCACCTTTGCTGTGTTTGCTTTCTGCTGCTGTGCTGAGCACCGTGCCAGCACAAGTCTCACATCCTTAACCCCCACGTCTAGCGGTGGCCTAGAGGATAAATGCCTGACTATGGACCTAAAGGTTGTGGGTTCAAGACCCGGCATTGCCACTTGCTTTTCTCTGGTGGCTTTCCTTTCAATGTGGAACTCAAATACACCAGGAGCCAGTGTCTATTAAATGGGCGGTCCCGAATTAAGCCACCCGGGAGTTACAGAATTAGGCCAGTGCCACTGCCCGTGTTACAAAACAGCAGGCCACGCCCCTGTTACAAATGGCCACTGTCCCCTGTTACAAATAAACAAAATGAAGTTAAGTACAATTACAAATACATTAGCAGTTGCCACGCCCCTTTGTTACAGAATTAACCCACGCCCTTCGTTACAAAAACAGGCCACGCCCCTGTTACAAAACGGCCCGGCCACGCCCCTGTTACAAATTAGGCCACGCCCCCACGCCCCTGTTACAAATTAGGCCACGCCCCTGTTACAGAATTAGGCCACGCCCCTTTACAGAATTAGGCCACGCCCCTCAAAACGTCTACAAATTAAGCCACGCCCCTGTTACAAAACGAGGCCAAGCCCCTGTTACAAAATAAGCCACGCAGCCTTTCACTATGTCTCATGTGTGTAATTTTCCTTAACTAGCTCTGAGCTAAATCCGGCACACTTGCATGATGCCATGGAGTTAAATTGTTCATTAATGTGCATTGTCCTCCTCGGCAAATACACAAGAAATGAAATGAATTGAGAAGACTGAGTCATGAGATGTATAAGTAACCACTTAGGACATGTATTGTTTTAATGTTCTGGGACACCGGATGGAAATCAGCATCTGTGCAATAAGCCGGCACATTTACATGTTATTGTATGTCTATCAATGTGCACTGTCCCATCCAAATAAACTAATAAAGCAGTTGGTTTGCTTGGACTCAGATTTGAACCTCCGACCTCTGAGTCCAAAGACAGGAACTTAACCACTAGACCACCATTCAACCTGAGGCTCACCTGAGAAGCTCTACTGTTGGTCACCTTTGCTGTGTTTGCTTTCTGCTGCTGTGCTGAGCTCCGTGCCAGTCACTACAAGTCTCACATCCTCAACTCCCACGTCTAGCGGTGGCCTAGAGGATAAATGCCTGACTATGGACCTAAAGGTTGTGGGTTCAAGACCCGGCATTGCCACTTGCTTTTCTCTGGTGGCTTTCCTTTCAATGTGGAACTCAAATACACCAGGAGCCAGTGTCTCGGACAGCTCGGCTGGGTAGTCGAGAGGTTTGCACCACTGGCGTTGGAGTTGAAGATTGTGAGTTCAAGACCATGCCAGGCGGTAATAGGTGATGGAGGAGGCGGAACAGCAGGGTTTGTGCGGGAGTTACTCGCCCCCGTCTCATAATTTGGCCACGCCCCTGTTACAAAACGAGGCCACGCCCCTGTAACAAATTAAGCCACGCCCCCGTTACAGAATTAGGCCACGCCCCTGTTACAAATTAAGCCACGCCCCCATTACAGAATTTAGTTAAGCCACGCCCCTTACAGTTGGTTTGCTTGGACCACAAATTACGAGGCCACGCCCCTGTTACAAAACGAGGCCACGCCCCTGTTACAGAATTAGGCCACGCCCCTGTTACAAAACGAGGCCACGCCCCTGTTACAGAATTAGGCCACGCCCCTGTTACAAAACGAGGCCACGCCCCCGTTACATAATTAGGCCACGCCCCTGTTACAAAACGAGGCCACGCCCCTGTTACAAAACGAGGCCACGCCCCTGTTACAAAACGAGGCCACGCCCCTGTTACAGAATTAGGCCACGCCCCTGTTACAGAATTAGGCCACGCCCCTGTTACAAATAAAAATTATGCCACGCCCCTGTTACAAAACGAGGCTAAGCCCCTGTTACAAAATAAGCCACAGCCTTCACTATGTCTCATGTGTGTAATTTTCCTTAACTAGCTCTGAGCTAAATCCGGCACACTTGCATGATGCCATGGAGTTAAATTGTTCATTAATGTGCATTGTCCTCCTCGGCAAATACACAAGAAATGAAATGAATTGAGAAGACTGAGTCATGAGATGTATAAGTAACCACTTAGGACATGTATTGTTTTAATGTTCTGGGACACCGGATGGAAATCAGCATCTGTGCAATAAGCCGGCACATTTACATGTTTTTGTATGTCTATCAATGTGCACTGTCCCATCCAAATAAACTAATAAAGCAGTTGGTTTGAGTGGAGTAAGATTTGAACCTCCGACCTTCAAGTCCAAAAACAGGAAATGGGCGGCCCGGGATTCGAACCCGGGACCTTCTCACTGTGAGGCAACAGTGCTAACCACTGCGCCACCGTGCCGCTGCAATAATACAGCACATTTACATGTTTTATATGTCTATCAATGTGCACTGTCCCATCTAAATAAACAAATGAAGTTAAGTACAATCAAACTACATTAGCAGTTGGTTTGCTTGGACTCAGATTTGAACCTCCGACCTTCGAGTCCAAAAACAGGAAATGGGCGGCCCGGGATTCGAACCCGGGACCTTCTCACTGTGAGGCAACAGTGCTAACCACTGCGCCACCGTGCCGCCGCTATAATACAGCACATTTACATGTTTTATATGTCTATCAATGTGCACTGTCCCATCTAAATAAACAAATGAAGTTAAGTTCAAACTACATTAGCAGTTTGCTTGGACTCAGATTTGAACCTCCGACCTCTGAGTCCAAAGACAGGAACTTAACCACTAGACCACCATTCAACCTGAGGCTCACCTGAGAAGCTCTACTGTTGGTCACCTTTGCTGTGTTTGCTTTCTGCTGCTGTGCTGAGCTCCGTGCCAGTCACTACAAGTCTCACATCCTCAACTCCCACGTCTATAGCGGTGGCCTAGAGGATAAATGCCTGACTATGGACCTAAAGGTTGTGGGTTCAAGACCCGGCATTGCCACTTGCTTTTCTCTGGTGGCTTTCCTTTCAATGTGGAACTCAAATACACCAGGAGCCAGTGTCTCGGACAGCTCGGCTGCTAGTCGAGAGGCAACACTGGCGTTGGAGTGCGCCACCGTGCCATCGTGCAATACAGCACATTTACATGTTTTATATGTCTATCAATGTGCACTGTCCCATCTAAATAAACAAATGAAGTTAAGTACAATGGTTACATTAGCAGTTGGTTTGCTTGGACTCAGATTTGAACCTCCGACCTTCGAGTCCAAAAACAGGAAATGGGCGGCCCGGGATTCGAACCCGGGACCTTCTCACTGTGAGGCAACAGTGCTAACCACTGCGCCACCGTGCCGCCGCAATAATACAGCACATTTACATGTTTTATATGTCTATCAATGTGCACTGTCCCATCTAAATAAACAAATGAAGTTAAGTACAATCAAACTACATTAGCAGTTGGTTTGCTTGGACTCAGATTTGAACCTCCGACCTTCGAGTCCAAAAACAGGAAATGGGCGGCCCGGGATTCGAACCCGGGACCTTCTCACTGTGAGGCAACAGTGCTAACCACTGCGCCACCGTGCCGCCGCTATAATACAGCACATTTACATGTTTTATATGTCTATCAATGTGCACTGTCCCATCTAAATAAACAAATGAAGTTAAGTACAATTAAACTACATTAGCAGTTGGTTTGCTTGGACTCAGATTTGAACCTCCGACCTCTGAGTCCAAAGACAGGAACTTAACCACTAGACCACCATTCAACCTGAGGCTCACCTGGTCTCTCACAAGCTCTACTGTTAAAATTAAGTCACCTTTGCTGTGCTAAAAACTGCCACTGCCCCTGTATAATACAGCCATTTACCATGTTTTACTATGTCTCATCATGTGTCAACTTTCATCTTAACTAAACTGAGGATAAATGCCTGACTACTTAGCATAAAGGTTTGTGGACTCAAGATTTGAACCTGCCGACCTTTTCTCTGGTCCAAATCCAGGAAATGAAATGGAATTCAAATTCAGTCATGAGACCTTACAGCTCACTGTGAGGACAGTGCACCACTGTTCTGGGACACCGGATGGAAATCAGCATCTGTGCAAAAAGCACATTTACATGTTTTTGTATGTCTATCAATGTGCACTGTCCATCCAAATAAACTAATAAAGCAGTTGGTTTGAGTGGACTCAGATTTGAACCTCCGACCTTCAAGTCCAAAAACAGGAAATGGGCGGCCCGGGATTCGAACCCGGGACCTTCTCACTGTGAGGCAACAGTGCTAACCACTGCGCCACCGTGCCGCCGCAATAATACAGCACATTTACATGTTTTATATGTCTATCAATGTGCACTGTCCCATCTAAATAAACAAATGAAGTTAAATACAATCAAACTACATTAGCAGTTGGTTTGCTTGGACTCAGATTTGAACCTCCGACCTTCGAGTCAAAAACAGGAAATGGGCGGCCCGGGATTCGAACCCGGGACCTTCTCACTGTGAGGCAACAGTGCTAACCACTGCGCCACCGTGCCGCCGCTATAATACAGCACATTTACATGTTTTATATGTCTATCAATGTGCACTGTCCCATCTAAATAAACAAATGAAGTAAAGTACAATCAAACTACATTAGCAGTTGGTTTGCTTGGACTCAGATTTGAACCTCCGACCTCTGAGTCCAAAGACAGGAACTTAACCACTAGACCACCATTCATCCTGAGAGGCTCACCTGAGAGGCTCTACTGTTTGTCACCTTTGCTGTGTTTGCTTTCTGCTGCTGTGCTGAGCACCGTACCGGTCACTACAAGTCTCACATCCTTAACCCCCACGTCTAGCGGTGGCCTAGAGGATAAATGCCTGACTATGGACCTAAAGGTTGTGGGTTCAAGACCCGGCGTTGCCACTTGCTTTTCTCTGGTGGCTTTCCTTTCAATGTGGAACTCAAATACACCAGGAGCCAGTGTCTCGGACAGCTAGGCTGGGTAGTCGAGAGGTTTGCACCACTGGTGTTGGAGATGAAGATTGTGAGTTCAAGACCATGCCAGGCGGTAATAGGTGATGGAGGAGGCGGAACAGCAGGGTTTGTGCGGGAGTTACTCGCCCCCGTCTCATAATTTGGCCACGCCCCTGTTACAGAATTAGGCCACGCCCCTAAATTACAAATTAGACCACGCCCCCGTTACAAAACGAGGCCACGCCCCTGTTACAAATTAACCCACGACAAAATTAGGCCACGCCCCTGTTACAAATTAAGCCACCACGCCCCCGTTACAGAATTAGGCCACGCCCCTGTTACAAATTAGCCACGCCACCACCACGCCCCTGTTACAAATTAAGCCACGCCCTTACATTACAGGCCACGCCCCTGTTACAAAAAGGCCACGCCCCTGTTACAAAACGAGGCCACGCCCCTGTTACAAAATTGAGCCACGCCCCTGTTCACAAAATGTCCAAAAACAGTTACAAATGGGCCACGCCCCTGTTTAACCCGCCCTTCTCACTGTCTCAGCCCCTGTGTAATTTTCCTTAACGCTCCTGCTAAATCACGCATGATGCCATGTTAAATTGTTCATTAATGTGCACGTCCCCTCGTTACACAATAAGGCCAAATGAATTGAGAAGACTAAGTCATGAGATGTATAAGTAAACACTTAGGACATGTATTGTTTTACAGAATTAGGCGGAACAGCAGGGTTTCAAAACGGGGTTACGCCCCTGTTCAAATTTGGCCACGCCCCTGTTACAAAACGAGGCCACGCCCCTGTAACAAATTAAGCCAACCCCCCGTTACATAATTAAGCCACGCCCCAGTTAAATGAATTAGGCCAACGCCCTCGTTTCAAATTAGTAGACCACGCCCCCGTTACAGAATTAGGCCACGCCCCTGTTACAAAACGAGGCCACGCCCCTGTCACAAATTAAGCCACGCCCCCGTTACAGAATTAGGCCACGCCCCTCTTACAAATTAAGCCACGCCCCCGTTACAGAATTAGGCCACGCCCCTGTTACAAAACGTTTTGGCCAATGCCCCTGTTACAGAATGAGGCCACGCCCCCGAGATTACAAAACAGGCCATTGTTTTCCTGTTACAACAGTGCTAACCACGCCCCAGCACAATAATTAGGCCACGCCCATTTACATGTTTTATATGTCTATCAATGTGCACTGCCCCATCCAAAACAAATGCCACGCCCCTGTTACAAATTAAAGCAGTTGGTTTGCCCCTGTTACAGATTTGAACCACCGCCCTTCAAGTCAAAAACAGGAAATGGGCCCCCGTTACAAATTAGGACCTTCTCCCTGTTAGGCAAAGTGCTAACCACTGCCCCACAAAACGAGGCCAAGCCCCTGTTACAAATTAAGCCATTTACATGTTTTCACTATGTCTCATGTGTGTAATTTTCCTTAACTAGCTCTGAGCTAAATCCGGCACACTTGCATGATGCCATGGAGTTAAATTGTTCATTAATGTGCATTGTCCTCCTCGGCAAATACACAAGAAATGAAATGAATTGAGAAGACTGAGTCATGAGATGTATAAGTAACCACTTAGGACATGTATTGTTTTAATGTTCTGGGACACCGGATGGAAATCAGCATCTGTGCAATAAGCCGGCACATTTACATGTTATTGTATGTCTATCAATGTGCACTGTCCCATCCAAATAAACTAATAAAGCAGTTGGTTTGCTTGGACTCAGATTTGAACCTCCGACCTCTGAGTCCAAAGACAGGAACTTAACCACTAGACCACCATTCAACCTGAGACCTCACCTGAGAAGCTCTACTGTTGGTCACCTTTGCTGTGTTTGCTTTCTGCTGCTGTGCTGAGCTCCGTGCCAGTCACTACAAGTCTCACATCCTCAACTCCCATGTCTAGCGGTGGCCTAGAGGATAAATGCCTGACTATGGACCTAAAGGTTGTGGGTTCAAGACCCGGCATTGCCACTTGCTTTTCTCTGGTGGCTTTCCTTTCAATGTGGAACTCAAATACACCAGGAGCCAGTGTCTCGGACAGCTCGGCTGCTAGTCGAGAGGTTTGCACCACTGGCGTTGGAGTTGAAGATTGTGAGTTCAAGACCATGCCAGGCGGTAATAGGTGATGGAGGAGGCGGAACAGCAGGGTTTGTGCGGGAGTTACTGCCCCCGTCTCATAATTTGGCCACGCCCCTGTTACAAAACAAGGCCACGCCCCTGTACAAATTAAGCCACGCCCCCGTCACATAATTAGCCACGCCCCCGTTTTGCTTGGACTCAGTTTGGAGTAGACCACGCCCCGTCCAGAATTAGGCCAGCCCCTGTTAAAAACGGCCACGCCCCTTTACAAATTAGGCCACCCCTTACAGTGAGGCCACGCCCCTGTTACAACTGGCCACGCCCCTGTTACAAAACGACATTTACATGTTTTATATGTCTATCAATGTGCACGCCCCTGTTAAACAAATGAAATACAGGCCACGCCCCTGTTACAGAGGCCACGCCCCTTTATATGTCCCTGTTACAATTAGGCGCCCCCGTTACAAAACGAGGCCACGCCCCTGTTACAAAACAAGGCCACGCCCCTGTTACACGCCCCTGTTACAGAATTAGGCCACGCCCCTGTTACAAAACGAGGCCACGCCCCTGTTACAAATTAAGCCACGCCCCCGTTACAGAATTAGGCCACGCCCCTGTTACAAATTAAGCCACGCCCTCATTACAAATTAAGACACGCCCCTGTTACAAAACGAGGATAAGCCCCTGTTACAAAATAAGCCACGCAGCCGTTCACTATGTCTCATGTGTGTAATTTTCCTTAACTAGCTCTGAGCTAAATCCGGCACACTTGCATGATGCCATGGAGTTAAATTGTTCATTAATGTGCATTGTCCTCCTCTAAATAAACAAATGAAGTTAAGAAATGAAATGAATTGAGAGTTGGTCATGAGATGTATAAGTAACCACTTAGGACATGTATTGTTTTAATGTTCTGGGACACTGGATGGAAATCAGCATCTGTGCAATAAGCCGGCACATTTACATGTTTTATATGTCTATCAATGTGCACTGTCCCATCTAAATAAACAAATGAAGTAGTTGGTTTGCTTGGACTCAGATTTGAACCTCCGACCTTCAAGTCCAAAAACAGGAAATGGGCGGCCCGGGATTCGAACCCGGGACCTTCTCACTGTGAGGCAACAGTGCTAACCACTGCGCCACCGTGCCGCCGGTATAATACAGCACATTTACATGTTTTATATGTCTATCAATGTGCACTGTCCCATTTAAATAAACAAATGAAGTTAAGTACAATCAAACTACATTAGCAGTTGGTTTGCTTGGACTCAGATTTGAACCTCCGACCTTCGAGTCAAAAAACAGGAAATGGGCGGCCCGGGATTCGAACCCGGGACCTTCTCACTGTGAGGCAACAGTGCTAACCACTGCGCCACCGTGCCGCCGCTATAATACAGCACATTTACATGTTTTATATGTCTATCAATGTGCACTGTCCCATCTAAATAAACAAATGAAGTTAAGTACAATTGCAGTTGGTTTGCTTGGACTCAGATTTGAACCTCCGACCTCTGAGTCCAAAGACAGGAACTTAACCACTAGACCACCATTCAACCTGAGGCTCACCTGAGAAGCTCTACTGTTGGTCACCTTTGCTGTGTTTGCTTTCTGCTGCTGTGCTGAGCACCGTACCAGTCACTACAAGTCTCACATCCTCAACTCCCACGTATAGCGGTGGCCTAGAGGATAAATGCCTGACTATGGACCTAAAGGTTGTGGGTTCAAGACCCGGCATTGGCACTTGCTTTTCTCTGGTGGCTTTCCTTTCAATGTGGATCTCAAATACACCAGGAGCCAGTGTCTCGGACAGCTCGGCTGGGTAGTCGAGAGGTTTGCACCGCTGGCGTTGGAGTTGAAGATTGTGAGTTCAAGACCATGCCAGACGGTAACAGGTGATGGAGGAGGCGGAACAGCAGGGTTTGTGCGGGAGTTACTCGCCCCCGTCTCATAATTTGGCCACGCCCCTGTTACAAAACGAGGCCACGCCCCTGTTACAAATTAAGCCACGCCCCCGTCACATAATTAGGCCACGCCCCCGTTACAAAACGAGGCCACGCCCCTGTTACAGAATTAGGCCACGCCCCAGTTACAGCCCCTGTTATTAGGGCCACGCCCCCGTTACAAAACGAGGCCACGCCCCTGTTACAAATTAAGCCACGCCCCCGTTACAGAATTAGGCCACGCCCCTGTTACAGAATTAGGCCACGCCCCTGTTACAAAACGAGGCCACGCCCCTGTTACAAATTAAGCCACGCCCCCGTTACAGAATTAGGCCACGCCCCTGTTACAAAACGAGGCCACGCCCCTGTTACAGAATTAGGCCACGCCCCTGTTACAAAACGAGGCCACGCCCCTGTTACAGAATTAGGCCACGCCCCTGTTACAGAATTAGGCCACGCCCCTGTTACAGAATGAGGCCACGCCCCCATTACAAACTAGGCCACGCTCCTATTACAAAATGAGGCCAAGCCCCTGTTACAAATTAAGCCACCACGCCCCTGTTACAAATTAAGCCACGCCCCTCAACAAATTAAGCCACGCCCCTGTTACAAAACGAGGCCAAGCCCCTGTTACAAATTAAGCCACGCAGCCTTTCACTATGTCTCATGTGTGTAATTTTCCTTAACTAGCTCTGAGCTAAATCCGGCACACTTGCATGATGCCATGGAGTTAAATTGTTCATTAATGTGCATTGTCCTCCTCGGCAAATACACAAGAAATGAAATGAATTGAGAAGACTGAGTCATGAGATGTATAAGTAACCACTTAGGACATGTATTGTTTTAATGTTCTGGGACACCGGATGGAAATTAGCATCTGTGCAATAAACCGGCACATTTACATGTTTTTGTATGTCTATCAATGTGCACTGTCCCATCCAAATAAACTAATAAAGCAGTTGGTTTGAGTGGAGTAAGATTTGAACCTCCGACCTTCAAGTCCAAAGACAGGAACTGGGCGGCCCGGGATTCGAACCCGGGACCTTCTCACTGTGAGGCAACAGTGCTAACCACTGCGCCACCGTGCCGCCGCTATAATACAGCACATTTACATGTTTTATATGTCTATCAATGTGCACTGTCCCATCTAAATAAACAAATGAAGTTAAATACAATCAAACTACATTAGCAGTTGGTTTGCTTGGACTCAGATTTGAACCTCCGACCTTCGAGTCAAAAACAGGAAATGGGCGGCCCGGGATTCGAACCCGGGACCTTCTCACTGTGAGGCAACAGTGCTAACCACTGCGCCACCGTGCCGCCGCTATAATACAGCACATTTACATGTTTTATATGTCTATCAATGTGCACTGTCCCATCTAAATAAACAAATGAAGTTAAGTCAAACTACATTAGCAGTTGGTTTGCTTGGACTCAGATTTGAACCTCCGACCTCTGAGTCCAAAGACAGGAACTTAACCACTAGACCACCATTCAACCTGAGGCTCACCTGAGAAGCTCTACTGTTGGTCACCTTTGCTGTGTTTGCTTTCTGCTGCTGTGCTGAGCTCCGTGCCAGTCACTACAAGTCTCACATCCTCAACTCCCACGTCTAGCGGTGGCCTAGAGTATAAATGCCTGACTATGGACCTAAAGGTTGTGGGTTCAAGACCCGGCATTGCCACTTGCTT
This sequence comes from Decapterus maruadsi, assembly GCA_030347415.2. NCBI lineage: Eukaryota > Metazoa > Chordata > Actinopteri > Carangiformes > Carangidae > Decapterus > Decapterus maruadsi. Next base: position 131,208 of record JARUPV020000026.1, on the reverse strand, counting down.
TTCTCTGGTGGCTTTCCTTTCAATGTGGAACTCAAATACACCAGGAGCCAGTGTCTCGGACAGCTCGGCTGCGTAGTCGAGAGGTTTGCACCACTGGCGTTGGAGTTGAAGATTGTGAGTTCAAGACCATGCCAGGCGGTAATAGGTGATGGAGGAGGCGGAACAGCAGGGTTTGTGCGGGAGTTACTCGCCCCGTCTCATAATTTGGCCACGCCCCTGTTACAAAACAAACGCCCCTGAAGTTAAGCCACGCCCCCGTCACTAATTAAGCCACGCCCCCGTTACAAATTAGGCCACGCCCTCGTTACAGAATTAGACCACGCCCCCGTCACATTTAGGAAAGCCCCCCCCGTGTTACAAAACGCCCCTGTTACAAATTAAGGCCCCCGTCACGCCCCCCCTGTTACAAATTACAAATTAGGCCACGCCCCCGTTACAGAATTAGGCCACGCCCCTGTTACAAACGAGGCCACGCCCCTGTTACAAATTAGGCCACGCCCCTGTTACAGAATTAGGCCACGCCCCTGTTACAAAACAGAACAAATTAGGCCACGCCCCCCCTGTTACAAAACGAGGCCACGCCCCTGTTACAAAACGGGCCACGCCCCTGTTACAAAACCGCCCCTGGCCACTTCCACTGTGAAAACGGCCACGCCCCTGTTACAAATTAAGCCACGCCCCCAGTTACAAATTACAGCACGCCCCTGTTACAAATTAAGCCACGCCCTCATTACAAATTAAGACACGCCCCTGTTACAAAACGAGGATAAGCCCCTGTTACAAAATAAGCCACGCAGCCGTTCACTATGTCTCATGTGTGTAATTTTCCTTAACTAGCTCTGAGCTAAATCCGGCACACTTGCATGATGCCATGGAGTTAAATTGTTCATTAATGTGCATTGTCCTCCTCGGCAAATACACAATAAGTGAAATGAATTGAGAAGACTAAGTCATGAGATGTATAAGTAAACACTTAGGACATGTATTGTTTTAATGTTCTGGGACACCGGATGGAAATCAGCATCTGTGCAATAAGCCGGCACATTTACATGTTTTTGTATGTCTATCAATGTGCACTGTCCCATCCAAATAAACTAATAAAGCAGTTGGTTTGAGTGGAGTAAGATTTGAACCTCCGACCTTCAAGTCCAAAAACAGGAAATGGGCGGCCCGGGATTCGAACCCGGGACCTTCTCACTGTGAGGCAACAGTGCTAACCACTGCGCCACCGTGCCGCATTTACATGTTTCATATAATACAGCACATTTACATGTTTCATATGTCTATCAATGTGCACTGTCCCATCTAAATAAACAAATGAAGAAAAGTACAATCAAACTACATTAGCAGTTGGTTTGCTTGGACTCAGATTTGAACCTCCGACCTCTGAGTCCAAAGACAGGAACTTAACCACTAGACCACCATTCAACCTGAGGCTCACCTGAGAAGCTCTACTGTTGGTCACCTTTGCTGTGTTTGCTTTCTGCTGCTGTGCTGAGCTCCGTGCCAGTCACTACAAGTCTCACATCCTCAACTCCCACGTCTAGCGGTGGCCTAGAGGATAAATGCCTGACTATGGACCTAAAGGTTGTGGGTTCAAGACCCGGCATTGCCACTTGCTTTTCTCTGGTGGCTTTCCTTTCAATGTGGAACTCAAATACACCAGGAGCCAGTGTCTCGGACAGCTCGGCTGCGTAGTCGAGAGGTTTGCACCACTGGCGTTGGAGTTGAAGATTGTGAGTTCAAGACCATGCCAGGCGGTAATAGGTGATGGAGGAGGCGGAACAGCAGGGTTTGTGCGGGAGTTACTCGCCCCCGTCCCATAATTTGTCTAAACAAATTTGGCCACGCCCCTGTTACAAAAAGGCCACGCCCCTGTTACAAATTAAGCCACGCCCCTCACATAATTAACCCACGCCCCCGTTAAAAACAGGGCCACGCCCCTGTTACAAATTAAGGGACCTTCCCCTGTTACAAAATTAGGCCACGCCCCCGTTACAAAAGGCCACGCCCCATGTTTTACATGTCTAAATTAAGCCACGCCCCCGTTACAGAATTAGGCCACGCCCCGTTACAAAACGAGGCCACGCCCCTGTTACAAAACGAGGCCACGCCCCTGTCACAAATTAAGCCACGCCCCCGTTACATAATTAGGCCACGCCCCTGTTACAAAACGAGGCCACGCCCCTGTTACAAATTAAGCCACGCCCTCATTACAAATTAAGCCACGCCCCTGTTACAAAACGAGGCTAAGCCCCTGTTACAAAATAAGCCACGCCCCGTTCACTATGTCTCATGTGTGGCCAGCCTTAACTAGCTCTGAGCTAAATCCGGCACACTTGCATGATGCCATGGAGTTAAATTGTTCATTAATGTGCATTGTCCCCTCGGCAAATACACAAATGAAGTGAAATGAATTGAGAAGACTAAGTCATGAGATGTACTAAGATTTGAACACTTAGGACATGTATTGTTTTAATGATGGAGGAGGCCACGAACAGCCGGGTTTGGAAATTAGCATCCCCGTCTCATAATTTGGCCACGCCCATGTTTTTGTAATCAATGGCCACGCCCCTGTAAATAAACAAATTAAGCCACGCCCCCGTCACATAATTAAGCCACGCCCCTGTTAAAACAATTAGGCCACGCCCTGTCTCAGATTTGAACCTCCGACAAAATAAGCCACGGGGCGGCCTTTCAGTCTCATGAGTGAACCACTGCCCCCGTGCCTGAGCTAAATAGGCCACTTACATGTTACAAAATTAATGTGCACGTCCCTCTAAATAAACAAATGAAGCCAAGCCCAATTAAATGAATTAGCAGTTGGTGTTGGACAAAGATTTGAGGCCACCGCCCCTCGTTCCACAGGAATTGGGCCACGCCCCTGTTCAAAACCGGGACCTTCTCACTGTGAGGCAAATTGCTAGGCCACGCCCCCGTGCAGAATATAATACAGCACATTTACATGTTTTATATGTCTATCAATGTGCACTGTCCCATCTACAAAACAAACTTAAGTACAATAAACTACATTAGGCAGTTGGTTTGTTACAAATTTGAACCCACGACCTTCAGTCCAAAAACAGGAAATGGGCCACCCCTGTTACCCCACGGAATTAACAGGCCACGCCCCCGTGACAAATTAAGCCACGCCCTGTTACAGGCAACAGTGCTAACCACCACCGCCCCTGTTACAAATTAAGCCACGCCCCCCTGTTACAAAACGAGGCTAAGCCCCTGTTACAAAATAAGCCACGCATTCACTATGTCTCATGTGTGTAATTTTAAACAAATCTGAAGCTAAATCCAATCAAACTTGCATTATGCCAGTTAAATTGTTCACTCAATGTGAACCTTGTCCTTCGGCAAATCACAAAAATGAAATGAATGGGCAGACTGATTCATGAACCCGGGACCTTCTCACTGTGAGGAACAGTGTTTTAACCACTGGGACACCGGATGCCGAAATCGCATCTGTAATACAGCACATTTACATGTTTTATATGTCTATCAATGTGCACTGTCCCATCTAAATAAACAAATGAACAGTTGGTTTGCTTGGACTCAGATTTGAACCTCCGACCTCTGAGTCCAAAGACAGGAACTTAACCACTAGACCACCATTCATCCTGAGAGGCTCACCTGAGAAGCTCTACTGTTGGTCACCTTTGCTGTGTTTGCTTTCTGCTGCTGTGCTGAGCACCGTGCCAGTCACTACAAGTCTCACATCCTCAACTCCCACGTCTAGCGGTGGCCTAGAGGATAAATGCCTGACTATGGACCTAAAGGTTGTGGGTTCAAGACCCGGCATTGCCACTTGCTTTTCTCTGGTGGCTTTCCTTTCAATGTGGAACTCAAATACACCAGGAGCCAGTGTCTCGGACAGCTCGGCTGCGTAGTCGAGAGGTTTGCACCACTGGCGTTGGAGTTGAAGATTGTGAGTTCAAGACCATGCCAGGCGGTAATAGGTGATGGAGGAGGCGGAACAGCAGGGTTTGTGCGGGAGTTACTCGCCCCCGTCTCATAATTTGGCCACGCCCCTGTTACAAAACGAGGCCACGCCCCTGTAACAAATTAAGCCACGCCCCCGTCACATAATTAAGCCACGCCCCCGTTACATAATTAGGCCACGCCCCTGTTACAAAACGAGGCCACGCCCCTGTTACAGAATTAGGCCACGCCCCTGTTACAAAACGAGGCCACGCCCCTGTTACAAATTAAGCCACGCCCCCGTCACATAATTAGGCCACGCCCCCGTTACAAAACGAGGCCACGCCCCTGTTACAAAACGAGGCCACGCCCCTGTTACAGAATTAGGCCACGCCCCTGTTACAAAACGAGGCCACGCCCCTGTTACAAAACGAGGCCACGCCCCTGTTACAAATAAAGCCACGCCCCCGTTTGAACCACGCCCCCAAATTAGTTTACAAAAACAGAATTAGGCCACGCCCCTGTTACAAATTAAGCCACGCCCCCGTTACAGAATTAGGCCACGCCCCTGTTACAAATTAAGCCACGCCCTCATTACAAATTAAGCCACGCCCCTGTTACAAAACGAGGCTAAGCCCCTGTTACAAAATAAGCCACGCAGCCGTTCACTATGTCTCATGTGTGTAATTTTCCTTAACTAGCTCTGAGCTAAATCCGGCACACTTGCATGATGCCATGGAGTTAAATTGTTCATTAATGTGCATTGTCCTCCTCGGCAAATACACAAGAAATGAAATGAATTGAGAAGACTGAGTCATGAGATGTATAAGTAACCACTTAGGACATGTATTGTTTTAATGTTCTGGGACACCGGATGGAAATTAGCATCTGTGCAATAAACCGGCACATTTACATGTTTTTGTATGTCTATCAATGTGCACTGTCCCATCCAAATAAACTAATAAAGCAGTTGGTTTGAGTGGAGTAAGATTTGAACCTCCGACCTTCAAGTCCAAAAACAGGAAATGGGCGGCCCGGGATTCGAACCCGGGACCTTCTCACTGTGAGGCAACAGTGCTAACCACTGCGCCACCGTGCCGCTGCAATAATACAGCACATTTACATGTTTTATATGTCTATCAATGTGCACTGTCCCATCTAAATAAACAAATGAAGTTAAGTACAATCAAACTACATTAGCAGTTGGTTTGCTTGGACTCAGATTTGAACCTCCGACCTTCGAGTCAAAAACAGGAAATGGGCGACCCGGGATTCGAACCCGGGACCTTCTCACTGTGAGGCAACAGTGCTAACCACTGCGCCACCGTGCCGCCGCTATAATACAGCACATTTACATGTTTTATATGTCTATCAATGTGCACTGTCCCATCTAAATAAACAAATGAAGTTGAATAAAATCAAACTACATTAGTTGGTTTGCTTGGACTCAGATTTGAACCTCCGACCTCTGAGTCCAAAGACAGGAACTTAACCACTAGACCACCATTCAACCTGAGGCTCACCTGAGAAGCTCTACTGTTGGTCACCTTTGCTGTGTTTGCTTTCTGCTGCTGTGCTGAGCTCCGTGCCAGTCACTACAAGTCTCACATCCTCAACTCCCACGTCTAGCGGTGGCCTAGAGGATAAATGCCTGACTATGGACCTAAAGGTTGTGGGTTCAAGACCCGGCATTGCCACTTGCTTTTCTCTGGTGGCTTTCCTTTCAATGTGGAACTCAAATACACCAGGAGCCAGTGTCTCGGACAGCTCGGCTGCGTAGTCGAGAGGTTTGCACCACTGGCGTTGGAGTTGAAGATTGTGAGTTCAAGACCATGCCAGGCGGTAATAGGTGATGGAGGAGGCGGAACAGCAGGGTTTGTGTGCGGGAGTTACTCGCCCCCGTCTCATAATTTGGCCACGCCCCTGTTACAAAACGAGGCCACGCCCCTGTAACAAATTAAGCCACGCCCCCGTCACATAATTAAGCCACGCCCCCGTTACAAAATTAGGCCACGCCCACGTTTCAGGAGTAGACCACGCCCCCGTCACAGAATTAGGCCACGCCCCTGTTACAAAACGAGGCCACGCCCCTGTTACAAATTAGCCACGCCCCCAAATTAGGCCACGCCCCTGTTACAGAATTAGGCCACGCCCCTGTTACAAATGAGGCCACGCCCCTGTTACAAATTAAAACGCCCCTGTTACAGTTAGGCCACGCCCCTGTTACAAAATTAGGCCACGCCCCTGTTACAAAACAGGCCACGCCCCTGTCACAAAATTAGGCCACGCCCCTGTTACAAAACGAGGCCACGCCCCCCCTGTTACAAAATTAGGCCACGCCCCTGTTACAAATTAGGCCACGCCCCTGTTACAGTTAGGCCACGCCCCTGTTACAAATTACAAAACGCCCCTGAGCCACGCCTCATTACAAATTAAGCCACGCCCCTGTTACAAATTAACCACGCCCATTACAAATTAACGCCCCTGTTACAAAACAAGGCAAGCCCCTGTTACAAAATAAGCCAGTTGCCTTTCACTATGTCATGATGTGTGTAATTTTCCTTAACTAGCTCTGAGCTAAATCCGGCACACTTGCATGATGCCATGGAGTTAAATTGTTCATTAATGTGCATTGTCCTCCTCGGCAAATACACAAGAAATGAAATGAATTGAGAAGACTGAGTCATGAGATGTATAAGTAACCACTTAGGACATGTATTGTTTTAATGTTCTGGGACACCGGATGGAAATCAGCATCTGTGCAATAAACATTTACATGTTTTTGTATGTCTATCAATGTGCACTGTCCCATCCAAATAAACTAATAAAGCAGTTGGTTTGAGTGGAGTAAGATTTGAACCTCCGACCTTCAAGTCCAAAAACAGGAAATGGGCGGCCCGGGATTCGAACCCGGGACCTTCTCACTGTGAGGCAACAGTGCTAACCACTGCGCCACCGTGCCGCCGCTATAATACAGCACATTTACATGTTTTATATGTCTATCAATGTGCACTGTCCCATCTAAATAAACAAATGAAGTTGAATACAATCAAACTACATTAGCAGTTGGTTTGCTTGGACTCAGATTTGAACCTCCGACCTCTCAAAAACAGAAATGTCCAAAGACAGGGACCTTCTCACTGTGAGGCAACAGTGCTAACCACCACTAGACCACATTTACATTCAACCAAATGAAGTAGCTCACCTCCGAGAAAAGCTCTACTGTTGGTCACCTTTGCTGTGTTTGCTTTCTGCTGCTGTGCTGAGCTCCGTGCCAGTCACTACAAGTCTCACATCCTCAACTCCCACGTCTAGCGGTGGCCTAGAGGATAAATGCCTGACTATGGACCTAAAGGTTGTGGGTTCAAGACCCGGCATTGCCACTTGCTTTTCTCTGGTGGCTTTCCTTTCAATGTGGAACTCAAATACACCAGGAGCCAGTGTCTCGGACAGCTCGGCTGCGTAGTCGAGAGGTTTGCACCACTGGCGTTGGAGTTGAAGATTGTGAGTTCAAGACCATGCCAGGCGGTAATAGGTGATGGAGGAGGCGGAACAGCAGGGTTTGTGCGGGAGTTATTTGCCCCGTCTCATAATTTGGCCACGCCCCTGTTACAAAACAAATGACGCCCCTGTAACAAATTAAGCCACGCCCCCGTCACGTAATTAAGCCACGCCCCCGTTACATAATTAGCCACGCCCTGGACTCAGACGTACAACCACGCCCCCGTCACAGAATTAGGCCACGCCCCCGTTACAAAACGAGGCCACGCCCCTGTTACAAAATTAGCCCACGCCCCGGTTACACCAATTAGGCCACGCCCCTGTAACACAATTAGGCCACGCCCCTTTACATGTTTTATATGTCTATCAATGTGCCACGCCCCATCTAAATAAACCAATGAAGTGTTACAAAACGAGGCCACGCCCCTGTCACAAATTAAGCCACGCCCCCGTTACAGAATTAGGCCACGCCCCTGTTACAAATTAAGCCACGCCCCCGTTACATAATTAGGCCACGCCCTTGTTACAAAACGAGGCCAAGCCCCTGTTACAAATTAAGCCACGCAGCCTTTCACTATGTCTCATGTGTGTAATTTTCCTTCACTAGCTCTGAGCTAAATCCGGCACACTTGCATGATGCCATGGAGTTAAATTGTTCATTAATGTGCATTGTCCTCCTCGGCAAATACACAAGAAATGAAATGAATTGAGAAGACTGAGTCATGAGATGTATAAGTAACCACTTAGGACATGTATTGTTTTAATGTTGGGGACACCGGATGGAAATTAGCATCTGTTTGTGCGGACTTACATGTTTTTGTATCATCAATTTGGCCACGCCCCTGTTACAAAAAGAGGCCACGCCCCTGTAACAAATTAAGCCACGACCCCGTCACAAAATTAAATGCCACGCCCCGTTCGAATTAGGGACCTTCTCACTGTGAGGCAACAGTGCTAACCACTGCCCACCGTCACAAATTAGGCCACTTGCATGTTACAAAACGAGGCCACGCCCCTGTTACAAAACAGGCCACGCCCCTGTTACATGAAGTTAATGTTTTATATGTCTATCCACGCCCCCATTAATAAACAAATGAATTAAGCCACGCCCCTGTTACAGAATTGAACACGCCCCTGTCAAAAACAGGAAATGGGCGGCCCGGGATTCGAACCCGGGACCTTCTCACTGTGAGAACAGTGCTAACCACTGTTACAAAACGACCACGCCCCTGTTACAATAATTAGCCACATTTACATGTTTTATATGTCTGTCAATGTGCACTGCCCATCTTACAAAACAAATGAAGTTAAATGTACAATCAAAACTAATAGCAGTTGGTTTGCTGTTACAGATTTGAACCTCCGACCTTCAAGTCCAAAAACAGGAGGGCGGCCACGGCCCCGTTACAAATTGGCCACCCGGGACCTTTCACTGTTTTATATGTCATCAATGTAACCACTGTCCCTTAATAAACAAATGAAGTTAAGTACAATAAACGTAAGCCCCTGTTTGCTTGGAAAATAAGCACATTTACATGTTCACTATGTCTCATGTGTGTCCCATCTTCCTAACTAGCTCTGAGCTAAATCCTCAAACTTGCATGATGCCATGGCCAAATTGTTCATGAATGTGCATTGTCCTCCTCGGCAAATACACAAGAAAAGAAAAGAATAGAGAAGACTGAGTCATGAGATGTTAAGTAACCATATGTCTATCAATGTGCACTGTCCCATCTAAATAAACAAATGAAGTTAAGTACAATCAAACTACATTAGCAGTTGGTTTGCTCAGATTTGAACCTCCGACCTTCGAGTCAAAAACAGGAAATGGGCGACCGGGATTCGAACCTGGGACCTTCACACTGTGAGGCAACAGTGCTAACCACTGCGCCACCGTGCCGCCACTATAATACAGCACATTTACATGTTTTATATGTCTATCAATGTGCACTGTCCCATCTAAATAAACAAATGAAGTTGAATACAATCAAACTACATTAGCAGGTGGTTTGCTTGGACTCAGATTTGAACCTCCGACCTCTGAGTCCAAAGACAGGAACTTAACCACTAGACCACCATTCAACCTGAGGCTCACCTGAGAAGCTCTACTGTTGGTCACCTTTGCTGTGTTTGCTTTCTGCTGCTGTGCTGAGCACGTGCCAGTCACTACAAGTCTCACATCCTCAACTCCCACGTCTAGCGGTGGCCTAGAGGATAAATGCCTGACTATGGACCTAAAGGTTGTGGGTTCAAGACCCGGCATTGCCACTTGCTTTTCTCTGGTGGCTTTCCTTTCAATGTGGAACTCAAATACACCAGGAGCCAGTGTCTCGGACAGCTCGGCTGCGTAGTCGAGAGGTTTGCACCACTGGCGTTGGAGTTGAAGATTGTGAGTTCAAGACCATGCCAGGCGGTAATAGGTGATGGAGGAGGCGGAACAGCAGGGTTTGTGCGGGAGTTACTCGCCCCTGTCTCATAATTTGGCCACGCCCCTGTTACAAAACGAGGCCACGCCCCTGTAAGGCCATTAAGCCACGCCCCCGTCACAAATTAAGCCACGCCCCCGTTACAATTAAGCCACGCCCCGTTACAGGAATTAGACCACGCCCCGTTTCAGCCACGCCCCCGTTACAGAATTAGGCCACGCCCCTGTTACAAAACGAGGCCACGCCCCTGTTACAGAATTAGGCCACGCCCCTGTTACAGAATTAGGCCACGCCCCTGTTACAAAACGAGGCCACGCCCCTGTTACAGAATTAGGCCACGCCCCTGTTACAAAACGAGGCCACGCCCCTGTTACAAATTAAGCCACGCCCCCGTTACAGAATTAGGCCACAAATTAGCCCGCCGTTACAAAACGAGGCCACGCCCCTGTTACAAAACGAGGCCACGCCCCTGTTACAGAATTAGGCCACGCCCCTGTTACAAAACGAGGCCACGCCCCTGTTACAAATTAAGCCACGCCCCTGTTACAGAATTAGGCCACGCCCCTGTTACAAAACGAGGCCACGCCCCTGTTACAAATTAAGCCACGCCCTCGTTACAAATTAAGCCACGCCCCTGTTACAAAACGAGGCTAAGCCCCTGTTACAAAATAAGCCACGCAGCCGTTCACTATGTCTCATGTGTGTAATTTTCCTTAACTAGCTCTGAGCTAAATCCGGCACACTTGCATGATGCCATGGAGTTAAATTGTTCATTAATGTGCATTGTCCTCCTCGGCAAATACACAAGAAATGAAATGAATTGAGAAGACTGAGTCATGAGATGTATAAGTAACCACTTAGGACATGTATTGTTTTAATGTTCTGGGACACCGGATGGAAATCAGCATCTGTGCAATAAGCCGGCACATTTACATGTTTTTGTATGTCTATCAATGTGCACTGTCCCATCCAAATAAACTAATAAAGCAGTTGGTTTGAGTGGAGTAAGATTTGAACCTCCGACCTTCAAGTCCAAAAACAGGAAATGGGCGGCCCGGGATTCGAACCCGGGACCTTCTCACTGTGAGGCAACAGTGCTAACCACTGCGCCACCGTGCCGCTGCAATAATACAGCACATTTACATGTTTCATATGTCTATCAATGTGCACTGTCCCATCTAAATAAACAAATGAAGTTAAGTACAATCAAACTACATTAGCAGTTGGTTTGCTTGGACTCAGATTTGAACCTCCGACCTTCGAGTCAAAAACAGGAAATGGGCGACCCGGGATTCGAACCCGGGACCTTCTCACTGTGAGGCAACAGTGCTAACCACTGCGCCACCGTGCCGCCGCTATAATACAGCACATTTACATGTTTTATATGTCTATCAATGTGCACTGTCCCATCTAAATAAACAAATGAAGTAGTTGGTTTGCTTGGACTCAGATTTGAACCTCCGACCTCTGAGTCCAAAGACAGGAACTTAACCACTAGACCACCATTCAACCTGAGGCTCACCTGAGAAGCTCTACTGTTGGTCACCTTTGCTGTGTTTGCTTTCTGCTGCTGTGCTGAGCTCCGTGCCAGTCACTACAAGTCTCACATCCTCAACTCCCACGTCTAGCGGTGGCCTAGAGGATAAATGCCTGACTATGGACCTAAAGGTTGTGGGTTCAAGACCCGGCATTGCCACTTGCTTTTCTCTGGTGGCTTTCCTTTCAATGTGGAACTCAAATACACCAGGAGCCAGTGTCTCGGACAGCTCGGCTGCGTAGTCGAGAGGTTTGCACCACTGGCGTTGGAGTTGAAGATTGTGAGTTCAAGACCATGCCAGGCGGTAATAGGTGATGGAGGAGGCGGAACAGCAGGGTTTGTGCGGGAGTTACTCGCCCCCGTCTCATAATTTGGCCACGCCCCTGTTACAAAACGAGGCCACGCCCCTGTAACAAATTAAGCCACGCCCCCGTCACATAATTAAGCCACGCCCCCGTTACATAATTAGGCCACGCCCTCGTTTCAGGAGTAGAAACGCCCCCCCCTGTCACAGAATTGAATCCACGACCTGTCTCACGCCCCTGTTACAGAATTAAGGCCCCTGTTACACGCCCCTGTTACAAAACTAAACTGCAGCCATCAGAATGTGCCCCTGTTATACAGCCACGCATTTACATGTTTTATTTGTCTATCAATTTGCACTGTCCCATCTAAATAAACAAATGAAGTTAAGTACAAATAAAAAACTACCATTAGCAGTTGGTTTGCTTGGACTCAGATTTGAACCTCCGACCTTCAAGTCCAAAAACAGGAAATGGGCGGCCCGGGATTCGAACCCGGGACCTTCTCACTGTGAGGCAACAGTGCTAACCACTGCGCCACCGTGCCTCCTCGGCAAATACACAAGAAATGAAATGAATAATACAGCACATTTACATGTTTTTTATGTCTATCAATGTGCACTGTCCCATCTAAATAAACAAATGAAGTTAACTACAATCAAACTACATTAGCAGTTGGTTTGCTTGGACTCAGATTTGAACCTCCGACCTTCGAGTCCAAAAACAGGAAATGGGCGGCCCGGGATTCGAACCCGGGACCTTCTCACTGTGAGGCAACAGTGCTAACCACTGCGCCACCGTGCCGCTGCAATAATACAGCACATTTACATGTTTCATATGTCTATCAATGTGCACTGTCCCATCTAAATAAACAAATGAAGTTGAATACAATCAAACTACATTAGCAGTTGGTTTGCTTGGACTCAGATTTGAACCTCCGACCTTCGAGTCAAAAACAGGAAATGGGCGACCCGGGATTCGAACCCGGGACCTTCTCACTGTGAGGCAACAGTGCTAACCACTGCGCCACCGTGCCGCCGCTATAATACATCACATTTACATGTTTTATATGTCTATCAATGTGCACTGTCCCATCTAAATAAACAAATGAAGTAGTTGGTTTGCTTGGACTCAGATTTGAACCTCCGACCTCTGAGTCCAAAGACAGGAACTTAACCACTAGACCACCATTCAACCTGAGGCTCACCTGAGAAGCTCTACTGTTGGTCACCTTTGCTGTGTTTGCTTTCTGCTGCTGTGCTGAGCTCCGTGCCAGTCACTACAAGTCTCACATCCTCAACTCCCACGTCTAGCGGTGGCCTAGAGGATAAATGCCTGACTATGGACCTAAAGGTTGTGGGTTCAAGACCCGGCATTGCCACTTGCTTTTCTCTGGTGGCTTTCCTTTCAATGTGGAACTCAAATACACCAGGAGCCAGTGTCTCGGACAGCTCGGCTGCGTAGTCGAGAGGTTTGCACCACTGGCGTTGGAGTTGAAGATTGTGAGTTCAAGACCATGCCAGGCGGTAATAGGTGATGGAGGAGGCGGAACAGCAGGGTTTGTGCGGGAGTTACTCGCCCCCGTCTCATAATTTGGCCACGCCCCTGTTACAAAACGAGGCCACGCCCCTGTAACAAATTAAGCCACGCCCCCGTAACATAATTAAGCCACGCCCCCGTTACATAATTAGGCCACGCCCTCGTTTCAGGAGTAGACCACGCCCCCGTCACAGAATTAGGCCACGCCCCTGTTACAAATTAAGCCACGCCCCTGTTACAGAATTAGGCCACGCCCCGTTACAGAATTAGGCCACGCCCCTGTTACAAAACGAGGCCACGCCCCTGTTACAGAATTAGGCCACGCCCCTGTTACAAATTAAGCCACGCCCCGTTACAGAAGTAGGCCACGCCCCTGTTACAAAACGAGGCCACGCCCCTGTTACAAAACGAGGCCACGCCCCTGTTACAAAACGAGGCCACGCCCCTGTTACAAATTAAGCCACGCCCCTGTTACAGAATTAGGCCACGCCCCTGTTACAAAACGCCACCCCCAGAATTAGGCCACGCCCCTGTTACAGAATTAGGCCACGCCCCGTTACAGAATTAGGCCACGCCCCTGTTACAAAACGAGGCCACGTCCCTGTTACAAATTAAGCCACGCCCCTGTTACAAAATAAGCCACGCAGCCGTTCACTATGTCTCATGTGTGTAATTTTCCTTAACTAGCTCTGAGCTAAATCCGGCACACTTGCATGATGCCATGGAGTTAAATTGTTCATTAATGTGCATTGTCCTCCTCGGCAAATACACAAGAAATGAAATGAATTGAGAAGACTGAGTCATGAGATGTATAAGTAACCACTTAGGACATGTATTGTTTTAATGTTCTGGGACACCGGATGGAAATCAGCATCTGTGCAATAAGCCGGCACATTTACATGTTTTTGTATGTCTATCAATGTGCACTGTCCCATCCAAATAAACTAATAAAGCAGTTGGTTTGAGTGGAGTAAGATTTGAACCTCCGACCTTCAAGTCCAAAAACAGGAAATGGGCGGCCCGGGATTCGAACCCGGGACCTTCTCACTGTGAGGCAACAGTGCTAACCACTGCGCCACCGTGCCGCTGCAATAATACAGCACATTTACATGTTTCATATGTCTATCAATGTGCACTGTCCCATCTAAATAAACAAATGAAGTAAAGTACAATCAAACTACATTAGCAGTTGGTTTGCTTGGACTCAGATTTGAACCTCCGACCTTCGAGTCAAAAACAGGAAATGGGCGACCCGGGATTCGAACCCGGGACCTTCTCACTGTGAGGCAACAGTGCTAACCACTGCGCCACCGTGCCGCCGCTATAATACAGCACATTTACATGTTTTATATGTCTATCAATGTGCACTGTCCCATCTAAATAAACAAATGAAGTAGTTGGTTTGCTTGGACTCAGATTTGAACCTCCGACCTCTGAGTCCAAAGACAGGAACTTAACCACTAGACCACCATTCAACCTGAGGCTCACCTGAGAAGCTCTACTGTTGGTCACCTTTGCTGTGTTTGCTTTCTGCTGCTGTGCTGAGCTCCGTGCCAGTCACTACAAGTCTCACATCCTCAACTCCCACGTCTAGCGGTGGCCTAGAGGATAAATGCCTGACTATGGACCTAAAGGTTGTGGGTTCAAGACCCGGCATTGCCACTTGCTTTTCTCTGGTGGCTTTCCTTTCAATGTGGAACTCAAATACACCAGGAGCCAGTGTCTCGGACAGCTCGGCTGCGTAGTCGAGAGGTTTGCACCACTGGCGTTGGAGTTGAAGATTGTGAGTTCAAGACCATGCCAGGCGGTAATAGGTGATGGAGGAGGCGGAACAGCAGGGTTTGTAGTTACTCGCCCCGTCTCATAATTTGGCCACGCCCCAGTTACAAAACCACGCCCCTGTAGGCCACCCCCGTCAAAAATAAGGCAAATTAAGCCACGCCCCCGTCACATAATTAAGCCACGCCCCCGTTACATAATTAGGCCACGCCCCTGTTACAAATTAAGCCACGCCCCTGTTACAGAATTAGGCCACGCCCCTGTTACAAAACGAGGCCACGCCCCTGTTACAGAATTAGGCCACGCCCCGTTACAGAATTAGGCCACGCCCCTGTTACAAAACGAGGCCACGCCCCTGTTACAAAACGAGGCCACGCCCCTGTTACAAAACGAGGCCACGCCCCTGTTACAAAACGAGGCCACGCCCCTGTTACAAATTAAGCCACGCCCCTGTTACAGAATTAGGCCACGCCCCTGTTACAAAACGAGGCCACGCCCCTGTTACAAATTAAGCCACGCCCCTGTTACAAAACGAGGCCACGCCCCTGTTACAAATTAAGCCACGCCCCTGTTACAAATTAAGCCACGCCCCCGTTACAAATTAAGCCACGCCCTCATTACAAATTAAGCCACGCCCCTGTTACAAAACGAGGCTAAGCCCCTGTTA
This sequence comes from Decapterus maruadsi, assembly GCA_030347415.2. Classification (NCBI taxonomy): domain Eukaryota; kingdom Metazoa; phylum Chordata; class Actinopteri; order Carangiformes; family Carangidae; genus Decapterus; species Decapterus maruadsi. The sequence continues at coordinate 115,527 of JARUPV020000026.1, read as the reverse complement.
CAAAATAAGCCACGCAGCCGTTCACTATGTCTCATGTGTGTAATTTTCCTTAACTAGCTCTGAGCTAAATCCGGCACACTTGCATGATGCCATGGAGTTAAATTGTTCATTAATGTGCATTGTCCTCCTCGGCAAATACACAAGAAATGAAATGAATTGAGAAGACTGAGTCATGAGATGTATAAGTAACCACTTAGGACATGTATTGTTTTAATGTTCTGGGACACCGGATGGAAATCAGCATCTGTGCAATAAGCCGGCACATTTACATGTTTTTGTATGTCTATCAATGTGCACTGTCCCATCCAAATAAACTAATAAAGCAGTTGGTTTGAGTGGAGTAAGATTTGAACCTCCGACCTTCAAGTCCAAAAACAGGAAATGGGCGGCCCGGGATTCGAACCCGGGACCTTCTCACTGTGAGGCAACAGTGCTAACCACTGCGCCACCGTGCCGCTGCAATAATACAGCACATTTACATGTTTCATATGTCTATCAATGTGCACTGTCCCATCTAAATAAACAAATGAAGTTAAGTACAATCAAACTACATTAGCAGTTGGTTTGCTTGGACTCAGATTTGAACCTCCGACCTTCGAGTCAAAAACAGGAAATGGGCGACCCGGGATTCGAACCCGGGACCTTCTCACTGTGAGGCAACAGTGCTAACCACTGCGCCACCGTGCCGCCGCTATAATACATCACATTTACATGTTTTATATGTCTATCAATGTGCACTGTCCCATCTAAATAAACAAATGAAGTAGTTGGTTTGCTTGGACTCAGATTTGAACCTCCGACCTCTGAGTCCAAAGACAGGAACTTAACCACTAGACCACCATTCAACCTGAGGCTCACCTGAGAAGCTCTACTGTTGGTCACCTTTGCTGTGTTTGCTTTCTGCTGCTGTGCTGAGCTCCGTGCCAGTCACTACAAGTCTCACATCCTCAACTCCCACGTCTAGCGGTGGCCTAGAGGATAAATGCCTGACTATGGACCTAAAGGTTGTGGGTTCAAGACCCGGCATTGCCACTTGCTTTTCTCTGGTGGCTTTCCTTTCAATGTGGAACTCAAATACACCAGGAGCCAGTGTCTCGGACAGCTCGGCTGCGTAGTCGAGAGGTTTGCACCACTGGCGTTGGAGTTGAAGATTGTGAGTTCAAGACCATGCCAGGCGGTAATAGGTGATGGAGGAGGCGGAACAGCAGGGTTTGTGCGGGAGTTACTCGCCCCCGTCTCATAATTTGGCCACGCCCCTGTTACAAAACGAGGCCACGCCCCTGTAACAAATTAAGCCACGCCCCCGTCACATAATTAAGCCACGCCCCCGTTACATAATTAGGCCACGCCCTCGTTTCAGGAGTAGACCACGCCCCCGTCACAGAATTAGGCCACGCCCCTGTTACAAAACGAGGCCACGCCCCTGTTACAAATTAAGCCACGCCCCCGTTACAGAATTAGGCCACGCCCCTGTTACAAAACGAGGCCACGCCCCTGTTACAGAATTAGGCCACGCCCCTGTTACAAAACGAGGCCACGCCCCTGTTACAAAACGAGGCCACGCCCCTGTTACAAATTAAGCCACGCCCCCGTTACAAAACGAGGCCACGCCCCTGTTACAAAACGAGGCCACGCCCCTGTTACAAAACGAGGCCACGACCCTATTACAGAATTAGGCCACGCCCCTGTTACAAAACGAGGCCACGCCCCGTTACAGAATTAGTCCACGCCCCTGTTACAAATTAAGTCACGCCCTCGTTACAAATTAAGTCACGCCCCTGTTACAAAACGAGGCCACGCCCCTGTTACAAAACGAGGCCACGCCCCTGTTACAGAATTAGGCCACGCCCCTGTTACAAAACGAGGCCACGCCCCTGTTACAAATTAAGCCACGCCCCCGTTACAAATTAAGCCACGCCCCTGTTACAAAACGAGGCCACGCCCTCATTACAAATTAAGCCACGCCCCTGTTACAAAACGAGGCTAAGCCCCTGTTACAAAATAAGCCACGCAGCCGTTCACTATGTCTCATGTGTGTAATTTTCCTTAACTAGCTCTGAGCTAAATCCGGCACACTTGCATGATGCCATGGAGTTAAATTGTTCATTAATGTGCATTGTCCTCCTCGGCAAATACACAAGAAATGAAATGAATTGAGAAGACTGAGTCATGAGATGTATAAGTAACCACTTAGGACATGTATTGTTTTAATGTTCTGGGACACCGGATGGAAATCAGCATCTGTGCAATAAGCCGGCACATTTACATGTTTTTGTATGTCTATCAATGTGCACTGTCCCATCCAAATAAACTAATGAAGCAGTTGGTTTGAGTGGAGTAAGATTTGAACCTCCGACCTTCAAGTCCAAAATCAGGAAATGGGCGGCCCGGGATTCGATCCCGGGACCTTCTCACTGTGAGGCAACAGTGCTAACCACTGCGCCACCGTGCCTCCGCAATAATACAGCACATTTACATGTTTCATATGTCTATCAATGTGCACTGTCCCATCTAAATAAACAAATGAAGTAAAGTACAATCAAACTACATTAGCAGTTGGTTTGCTTGGACTCAGATTTGAGCCTCCGACCTTCGAGTCCAAAAACAGGAAATGGGCGGCACGGGATTCGAACCCGGGACCTTCTCACTGTGAGGCAACAGTGCTAACCACTGCGCCACCGTGCCGCCGCTATAATACAGCACATTTACATGTTTTATATGTCTATCAATGTGTACTGTCCCATCTAAATGAATTAATGAAATGAATTAAAATCACACTGCATTAGCAGTTGGTTTGAGTGGAGTAAGATTTGAACCTCCGACCTTCAAGTCCAAAGACAGGACTGGGAGGCCCGGGATTCGAACCTGGGACCTTCTCACTGTGAGGTGACTTACCTAAAATCAAATTTCTCCCAATTCGCATATTTCGTCTCGGGGGTCGAGGGCAGTCCAACGCAGAAGGTTTGGTTGAAATTGGGCCAGTGGTTTTGGATAAAATGCAGAAAATGGCCGAGGCCGTTTTCGAACATTCGTAAGCCCCGCTGGTGGTTTTCAGACCAAAATCAAATTTCTCCCAATTCGCATATGTCGTCTCGGGGGCCGAGGGGAGTCCAATGCAGAAGGTTTGGTTGAAATTGGGCCAGTGGTTTTGGAGAAAATGGCCGAGGCTGTGTGTTCCAAGCCATGTTTTTAAAAATATGCGTTTCTCGGCGAAAAAAGCGCATTTTCTCCCTGCTGCCGTTATCGAACATTCGTAAGCCGGCGAAAATGGTGTTTTCGGTCCAAAAATCAAATTTCTCCCAATTCGCATATGTCGTCTCGGGGGTCGAGGGGAGTCCAACGCAGAAGGTTTGGTTGAAATTGGGCCAGTGGTATTTGAGAAAATGGCCGAGGCCGTTTTCGAACATTCGTAAGCCCCGCGGGTGGTTTTCGGACCAAAAATCAAATTCCTCCCAATTCGCATATTTCGTCTCGGGGGTCAAGGGCAGTCCAACATAGAAGGTTTGGTTGAAATTGGGCCAGTGGTTTTTGAGAAAATGGCCGAGGCCATTTTCGAACATTCGTAAGCCGGCGAAAATGGTGTTTTCGGTCCAAAAATCAAATTTCTCCCAATTCGCATATGTCGTCTCGGGGGTCGAGGGGAGTCCAACGCAGAAGGTTTGGTTGAAATTGGGCCAGTGGTTTTTTAGAAAATGGCCGAGGCCGTTTTCGAACATTCGTACGCCGGCGAAAATGTTGTTTTCGGTCCAAAAATCAAATTTCTCCCAATTCGCATATGTCGTCTCGGTGGTCGAGGGGAGTCCAACGCAGAAGGTTTGGTTGAAATTGGGCCAGTGGTTTTGGAGAAAATGGCCGAGGCCGTTTTCGAACATTCGTAAGCCCCACGGGTGGTTTTCGGACCAAAAATCAAATTTCTCCCAATTCGCATATTTCGTCTCGGGGGTCGAGGGGTGTCCAACGCAGAAGGTTTGGTTGAAATTGGGCCAGTGGTTTTTGAGAAAATGGCCGAGGCCGTTTTCGAACATTCGTAAGCCGGCGAACATGGTGTTTTCGGTCCAAAAATCAAATTTCTCCCAATTCCCATATGTCGTCTCGGGGGTCGAGGGGAGTCCAACGCAGAAGGTTTGGTTGAAATTGGGTCAGTGGTATTTGAGAAAATGGCCGAGGCCGTTTTCGAACATTCGTGAGCCCCGCGGGTGGTTTTCGGTCCAAAAATCAAATTTCTCCCAATTCTCATATTTCATCTGAGGGGTCGAGGGAAGTCCAACGCAGAAGGTTTGGTTGAAATTGGGCCAGTGGTTTTGTAGAAAATGGAGAAAATGGCCGAGGCCGTTTTCGAACATTCGTAAGCCCCGCGGGTGGTTTTCGACCAAAAATCAAATTTCTCCCAATTCGCATACGTCGTCTCGGGGGTCGAGCGAAACAAGCGCATTTGGTTGAAATTGGGCTTGGAACACACATAAAAGCTTGGAAAAATGCTAATTTGCTTGGAAAAATATATTTGGTCCAAATCTAATTTCTCCCAGTTTCCACTCTTTCTGTGTGTCCCCGAAGCCATTTGCGAAAAATATCCCAGCGCTTTTGAAACGGAGAAAACGAAACGCATATTTTTGCAAACATGGCTTGGAACACACAGAAATGCTTGGAAACATGCTAATTCGACTTAGAAAAAAAATTTTATTCAAATTTTAACTTAATACCAGCAAAAGCCCACTCTTTGCACCCTCCCCGACAGCATTTGCGAAAAGCCATGTTTGCAAAAATATGCGTTTCTCGGCGAAAAAAGCGCAATTTCGCAAATGCTGTCGGGGAGGGTGCAAAGAGTGGGCTTTTGCTGGGATTAAGTTACAATTGGACCAAATATATTTTCCCAAGTCGAATTAGGATGTTTCCAAGCTTTTCTGTGTGTTCCAAGCCATGTTTTTAAAAATATGCGTTTCTCGGCGAGAAAAGCGCATTTTCGCAAATGCTGTCGGGGAGGGTTCAAAGAGTGGGCTTTTGCTGGGATAAAGTTAAAATTTGAAAAAATATATTTTTCTAAGTCGAATAAGCATGTTTCCAAGCTTTTCTGTGTGTTCCAAGCCATGTTTTTAAAAATATGCGTTTCTCGGCGAAAAAAGCGCATTTTCGCAAATGCTGTCGGGAAGGGTGCAAAGAGTGGGCTTTTGCTGGGATTAAGTTACAATTGGACCAAATATATTTTTCTAAATCGAATCAGCATGTTTCCAAGCTTTTCTGTGTGTTCCAAGCCATGTTTTTAAAAATATGCGTTTCTCGGCGAAAAAAGCGCATTTTCGCAAATGCTGTCGGGAAGGGTGCAAAGAGTGTGCTTTTGCTGGGATTAAGTTACAATTGGACCAAATATATTTTTCCAAGTCGAATCAGCATGTTTCCAAGCATTTCTGTGTGTTCCAAGCCATGTTTTTAAAAATATGCGTTTCTCGGCGAGAAAAGCGCATTTTCGCAAATGCTGTCGGGGAGGGTTCAAAGAGTGGGCTTTTGCTGGGATTAAGTTACAATTGGACCAAATATATTTTTCTAAGTCGAATCAGCATGTTTCCAAGCTTTTCTGTGTGTTCCAAGCCATGTTTGCAAAAATATGCGTTTCTCGGCGAGAAAAGCGCATTTTCGCAAATGCTGTCGGGAAGGGTGCAAAGAGTGTGCTTTTGCTGGGATTAAGTTACATTTGGACCAAATATATTTTTCCAAGTCGAATCAGCATGTTTCCAAGCTTTTCTGTGTGTTCAAAGCCATGTTTTTAAAAATATGCGTTTCACGGCGAGAAAAGCGCATTTTCGCAAATGCTGTCGGGGAGGGTTCAAAGAGTGGGCTTTTGCTGGGATTAAGTTACAATTGGACCAAATATATTTTTCTGAGTCGAATCAGCATGTTTCCAAGCTTTTCTGTGTGTTCCAAGCCATGTTTTTAAAAATTTTTGCATACTTAGCTCTGATATGTGGAAAAGCGCATTTTCTGCAAATGCTGTCGGGAGGGTTCAAAGAGTGGGCTTTTGCTGGGATTAAGTTAAATTGGACCAAATATATTTTTCTGGTCGAATTTGTTTCCAAGCTTTTCTGTGTTTCCAAGCCATGTTTTTAAAAATATGAACTCGGCTTATAAAAGCGCATTTTCGCAAATGCTGTCGGGGAGGGTTCAAAGAGTGGGCTTTTGCTGGGATTAAAGTTCTATTGACAAAATATTTTTCCAAGTCGAATCAGCAATGTTTCCAAGAATTCTGTGTGTTACTAAGCAATTTTTTTAAAAATATGCTTATAGACAACACTTTTCGCAAATGTGTCGGGGATAGATAAATTGTCTGGTGCAGTTAAATTGTGTCTATTATTATTATTTCCCCCATTTCCCTTGTTTGATTGTGTGAACATAAAAATATATTTTTCCTATTAATCAGCCATGTTTCAATCAATTTTACATGTGTTTAAGCCATGTTTTTAAAAATATGTCCTTTCATCTCAAAAGCGCATTTCTCGCAAATGCTGTCGGGATCAAAGAGTGGGCTTTTGCTGGGATTAAGTTACAATTGGACCAAATATATTTTTCTTCGAATCAGCATGTTTCCAAGCTTTTCTGTGTGTTCCAAGCCATGTTTTTAAAAATATGCGTTTCAACAAAAAAGCGCATTTTCAAAATGCTGTCGGGAAGGTTCAAAGAGTGGGCTTTTGCTGGGATTAAGTTACAATTGGACCAAATATATTTTTCTAAATCGAATCAGCATGTTTCCAAGCTTTCTGTGTGTTCCAAGCCATGTTTTTAAAAATATGCGTTTCTGGTGACAAAGCGCATTTTCAGAAATGCTGTCGGGAAGGGTGAGTGGGCTTTTGCTGGGATTAAGTTACAATTGACCAAATTATTTTTTTCTAAAGCAATATTTTCTGTAGAATATGCATGTTTCCAAGCTTTCGTGTGTTCCATGACTGACTACAAAGAGTGGGCTTTTGCTGTGATTTAGTTAAAATTGGACCAAATATATTTTTCTAAAGTCGAATCAGCATGTTTCCAAGCTTTTCTGTGTGTTCCAAGCCATGTTTTTAAAAATATGCGTTTTCGTTGAAAATGCTGTCGGGGAGGGTTCAAAGAGTGGGCTTTTGCTGGGATTAAGTTACAATTGGACCAAATATATTTTTCTAAGTCGAATTAGCAGCATGTTTCCAAGCTTTTCTGTGTGTTCCAAGCCATGTTTTTAAAAATATGCGTTTCTCGTTGTTTTTAAGCGCATTTTCGCAAATGCTGTCGGGACTGTTCAAAGAGTGGGCTTTTGCTGGGATTAAGGCACAATTGGAATCAAATATATTTTTCTAAGTCGAATTCCGAGCATGTTTCCAAGCTTTTCTGTGTGTTCAGAAGCCATGTTTTTAAAAATATGACGTTTCTGCACAAAACGCATTTTCGCAAAAACACCTCATAGTATGTTAAGCTATTTCGAAATGGAGGGTGCAAAGAGTGGGCTTTTGCTGGGATTAAGTTACAATTGGACCAAATATATTTTTCCAAGTCGAATCAGCATGTTTCCAAGCTTTTCTGTGTGTTCCAAGCCATGTTTTTAAAAATATGCGTTTCTCGGCGAGAAAAGCGCATTTTCTCCAATGCTGTCGGAAAGGGTGCAAAGAGTGTGCTTTTGCTGGGATTAAGTTACAATTGGACCAAATATATTTTTCTAAGTCGAATCAGCATGTTTCCAAGCTTTTCTGTGTGTTCAAAGCCATGTTTTTAAAAATATGCGTTTCTCGGCGAAAAAAGCGCATTTTCGCAAATGCTGTCGGGAAGGGTGCAAAGAGTGGGCTTTTGCTGGGATTAAGTTACAATTGGACCAAATATATTTTTCTGAGTCGAATCAGCATGTTTCCAAGCTTTTCTGTGTGTTCAAAGCCATGTTTTTAAAAATATGCGTTTCTCGGCGAGAAAAGCGCATTTTCGCAAATGCTGTCGGGGAGGGTTCAAAGAGTGGGCTTTTGCTGGGATTAAGTTACAATTGGACCAAATATATTTTTCTAAGTCGAATCAGCATGTTTCCAAGCTTTTCTGTGTGTTCCAAGCCATGTTTTTAAAAATATGCGTTTCTCGGCGAGAAAAGCGCATTTTCGCAAATGCTGTCGGGGAGGGTTCAAAGAGTGGGCTTTTGCTGGAATAAAGGTAAAATTTGAATAAATATATTTTTCTAAATCGAATCAGCATGTTTCCAAGCTTTTCTGTGTGTTCCAAGCCATGTTTTTAAAAATATGCGTTTCTCGGCGAAAAAAGCGCATTTTCGCAAATGCTGTCGGGAAGGGTGCAAAGAGTGGGCTTTTGCTGGGATTAAGTTACAATTGGACCAAATATATTTTTCTAAATCGAATCAGCATGTTTCCAAGCTTTTCTGTGTGTTCCAAGCCATGTTTTTAAAAATATGCGTTTCTCGGCGAGAAAAGCGCATTTTCGCAAATGCTGTCGGGAAGGGTGCAAAGAGTGTGCTTTTGCTGGGATTAAGTTACAATTGGACCAAATATATTTTTCCAAGTCGAATCAGCATGTTTCCAAGCTTTTCTGTGTGTTCAAAGCCATGTTTTTAAAAATATGCGTTTCTCGGCGAGAAAAGCGCATTTTCGCAAATGCTGTCGGGGAGGGTTCAAAGAGTGGGCTTTTGCTGGGATTAAGTTACAATTGGACCAAATATATTTTTCTAAATCGAATCAGCATGTTTCCAAGCTTTTCTGTGTGTTCCAAGCCATGTTTTTAAAAATATGCGTTTCTCGGCGATAAAAGCGCATTTTCGCAAATGCTGTCGGGAAGGGTGCAAAGAGTGGGCTTTTGCTGGGATTAAGTTACAATTGGACCAAATATATTTTTCCAAGTCGAATCAGCATGTTTCCAAGCTTTTCTGTGTGTTCAAAGCCATGTTTTTAAAAATATGCGTTTCTCGCCGAAAAAAGCGCATTTTCGCAAATGCTGTCGGGAAGGGTGCAAAGAGTGGGCTTTTGCTGGGATTAAGTTACAATTGGACCAAATATATTTTTCCAAGTCGAATCAGCATGTTTCCAAGCTTTTCTGTGTGTTCCAAGCCATGTTTTTAAAAATATGCGTTTCTCGGCGAAAAAAGCGCATTTTCGCAAATGCTGTCGGGGAGGGTGCAAAGAGTGGGCTTTTGCTGGGATTAAGTTACAATTGGACCAAATATATTTTTCTAAGTCGAATCAGCATGTTTCCAAGCTTTTCTGTGTGTTCCAAGCCATGTTTTTAAAAATATGCGTTTCTCGGCGAGAAAAGCGCATTTTCGCAAATGCTGTCGGGAAGGGTGGAAAGAGTGTGCTTTTGCTGGGATTAAGTTACAATTGGACCAAATATATTTTTCCAAGTCGAATCAACATGTTTCCAAGCATTTCTGTGTGTTCCAAGCCATGTTTTTAAAAATATGCGTTTCTCGGCGAGAAAAGCGCATTTTCGCAAATGCTGTCGGAGAGGGTTCAAAGAGTGGGCTTTTGCTGGGATTAAGTTACAATTGGACCAAATATATTTTTCTGAGTCGAATCAGCATGTTTCCAAGCTTTTCTGTGTGTTCCAAGCCATGTTTTTAAAAATATGCGTTTCTCGGCGAGAAAAGCGCATTTTCGCAAATGCTGTCGGGGAGGGTTCAAAGAGTGGGCTTTTGCTGGGATTAAGTTAAAATTTGAATAAATATATTTTTCTAAGTCGAATTAGCATGTTTCCAAGCTTTTCTGTGTGTTCCAAGCCATGTTTTTAAAAATATGCGTTTCTCGGCGAAAAAAGCGCATTTTCGCAAATGCTGTCGGGAAGGGTGCAAAGAGTGGGCTTTTGCTGGGATTAAGTTACAATTGGACCAAATATATTTTTCTAAGTCGAATCAGCATGTTTCCAAGCTTTTCTGTGTGTTCCAAGCCATGTTTTTAAAAATATGCGTTTCTCGGCGAGAAAAGCGCATTTTCGCAAATGCTGTCGGGAAGGGTGCAAAGAGTGGGCTTTTGCTGGGATTAAGTTACATTTGGACCAAATATATTTTTCCAAGTCGAATCAGCATGTTTCCAAGCTTTTCTGTGTGTTCAAAGCCATGTTTTTAAAAATATGCGTTTCTCGGCGAGAAAAGCGCATTTTCGCAAATGCTGTCGGGGAGGGTTCAAAGAGTGTGCTTTTGCTGGGATTAAGTTACAATTGGACCAAATATATTTTTCTAAGTCGAATCAGCATGTTTCCAAGCTTTTCTGTGTGTTCCAAGCCATGTTTTTAAAAATATGCGTTTCTCGGCGAGAAAAGCGCATTTTCGCAAATGCTGTCGGGAAGGGTGCAAAGAGTGGGCTTTTGCTGGGATTAAGTTACAATTGGACCAAATATATTTTTCCAAGTCGAATCAGCATGTTTCCAAGCTTTTCTGTGTGTTCAAAGCCATGTTTTTAAAAATATGCGTTTCTCGGCGAAAAAAGCGCATTTTCGCAAATGCTGTCGGGAAGGGTGCAAAGAGTGTGCTTTTGCTGGGATTAAGTTACAATTGGACCAAATATATTTTTCCAAGTCGAATCAGCATGTTTCCAAGCTTTTCTGTGTGTTCTAAGCCATGTTTTTAAAAATATGCGTTTCTCGGCGAGAAAAGCGCATTTTCGCAAATGCTGTCGGGGAGGGTGCAAAGAGTGGGCTTTTGCTGGGATTAAGTTACAATTGGACCAAATATATTTTTCTAAGTCGAATCAGCATGTTTCCAAGCTTTTCTGTGTGTTCCAAGCCATGTTTTTAAAAATATGCGTTTCTCGGCGAGAAAAGCGCATTTTCGCAAATGCTGTCGGGAAGGGTGCAAAGAGTGGGCTTTTGCTGGGATTAAGTTACAATTGGACCAAATATATTTTTCCAAGTCGAATCAGCATGTTTCCAAGCTTTTCTGTGTGTTCCAAGCCATGTTTTTAAAAATATGCGTTTCTCGGCGAGAAAAGCGCATTTTCGCAAATGCTGTCGGGGAGGGTTCAAAGAGTGGGCTTTTGCTGGGATTAAGTTACAATTGGACCAAATATATTTTTCTAAATCGAATCAGCATGTTTCCAAGCTTTTCTGTGTGTTTCAAGCCATGTTTGCAAAAATATGCGTTTCTCGGCGAGAAAAGCGCATTTTCGCAAATGCTGTCGGGAAGGGTTCAAAGAGTGGGCTTTTGCTGGGATTAAGTTACAATTGGACCAAATATATTTTTCCAAGTCGAATCAGCATGTTTCCAAGCATTTCTGTGTGTTCCAAGCCATGTTTTTAAAAATATGCGTTTCTCGCCGAAAAAAGCGCATTTTCTCAAATGCTGTCGGGAAGGGTGCAAAGAGTGGGCTTTTGCTGGGATTAAGTTACAATTGGACCAAATATATTTTTCTGAGTCGAATCAGCATGTTTCCAAGCTTTTCTGTGTGTTCAAAGCCATGTTTTTTTAAAATATGCGTTTCTCGGCGAGAAAAGCGCATTTTCGCAAATGCTGTCGGGGAGGGTTCAAAGAGTGGGCTTTTGCTGGGATAAAGGTAAAATTTGAATAAATATATTTTTCTAAGTCGAATTAGCATGTTTCCAAGCTTTTCTGTGTGTTCCAAGCCATGTTTTTAAAAATATGCGTTTCTCGGCGAAAAAAGCGCATTTTCGCAAATGCTGTCGGGAAGGGTGCAAAGAGTGGGCTTTTGCTGGGATTAAGTTACAATTGGACCAAATATATTTTTCTAAATCGAATCAGCATGTTTCCAAGCTTTTCTGTGTGTTCCAAGCCATGTTTTTAAAAATATGCGTTTCTCGGCGAGAAAAGCGCATTTTCGCAAATGCTGTCGGGAAGGGTGCAAAGAGTGTGCTTTTGCTGGGATTAAGTTACAATTGGACCAAATATATTTTTCCAAGTCGAATCAGCATGTTTCCAAGCTTTTCTGTGTGTTCAAAGCCATGTTTTTAAAAATATGCGTTTCTCGGCGAGAAAAGCGCATTTTCGCAAATGCTGTCGGGGAGGGTTCAAAGAGTGTGCTTTTGCTGGGATTAAGTTACAATTGGACCAAATATATTTTTCTAAGTCGAATCAGCATGTTTCCAAGCTTTTCTGTGTGTTCCAAGCCATGTTTTTAAAAATATGCGTTTCTCGGCGAGAAAAGCGCATTTTCGCAAATGCTGTCGGGAAGGGTGCAAAGAGTGGGCTTTTGCTGGGATTAAGTTACAATTGGACCAAATATATTTTTCCAAGTCGAATCAGCATGTTTCCAAGCTTTTCTGTGTGTTCCAAGCCATGTTTTTAAAAATATGCGTTTCTCGGCGAGAAAAGCGCATTTTCGCAAATGCTGTCGGGAAGGGTGCAAAGAGTGGGCTTTTGCTGGGATTAAGTTACAATTGGACCAAATATATTTTTCCAAGTCGAATCAGCATGTTTCCAAGCTTTTCTGTGTGTTCTAAGCCATGTTTTTAAAAATATGCGTTTCTCGGCGAGAAAAGCGCATTTTCGCAAATGCTGTCGGGAAGGGTGCAAAGAGTGTGCTTTTGCTGGGATTAAGTTACAATTGGACCAAATATATTTTTCTAAGTCGAATCAGCTTGTTTCCAAGCTTTTCTGTGTGTTCCAAGCCATGTTTGCAAAAATATGCGTTTCTCGGCGAGAAAAGCGCATTTTCGCAAATGCTGTCGGGAAGGGTTCAAAGAGTGGGCTTTTGCTGGGATTAAGTTACAATTGGACCAAATATATTTTTCCAAGTCGAATCAGCATGTTTCCAAGCTTTTCTGTGTGTTCCAAGCCATGTTTTTAAAAATATGCGTTTCTCGGCGAGAAAAGCGCATTTTCGCAAATGCTGTCGGGAAGGGTGCAAAGAGTGTGCTTTTGCTGGGATTAAGTTACAATTGGACCAAATATATTTTTCCAAGTCGAATCAGCATGTTTCCAAGCTTTTCTGTGTGTTCCAAGCCATGTTTTTAAAAATATGCGTTTCTCGGCGAGAAAAGCGCATTTTCTCAAATGCTGTCGGGGAGGGTGCAAAGAGTGGGCTTTTGCTGGGATTAAGTTACAATTGGACCAAATATATTTTTCCAAGTCGAATCAGCATGTTTCCAAGCTTTTCTGTGTGTTCCAAGCCATGTTTTTAAAAATATGCGTTTCTCGGCGAGAAAAGCGCATTTTCGCAAATGCTGTCGGGGAGGGTTCAAAGAGTGGGCTTTTGCTGGGATTAAGTTAAAATTTGAATAAATATATTTTTCTAAGTCGAATCAGCATGTTTCCAAGCTTTTCTGTGTGTTCCAAGCCATGTTTTTAAAAATATGCGTTTCTCGGCGAAAAAAGCGCATTTTCGCAAATGCTGTCGGGAAGGGTGCAAAGAGTGTGCTTTTGCTGGGATTAAGTTACAATTGGACCAAATATATTTTTCCAAGTCGAATCAGCATGTTTCCAAGCTTTTCTGTGTGTTCAAAGCCATGTTTTTAAAAATATGCGTTTCTCGGCGAGAAAAGCGCATTTTCGCAAATGCTGTCGGGGAGGGTTCAAAGAGTGGGCTTTTGCTGGGATTAAGTTACAATTGGACCAAATATATTTTTCCAAGTCGAATCAGCATGTTTCCAAGCATTTCTGTGTGTTCCAAGCCATGTTTTTAAAAATATGCGTTTCTCGGCGAGAAAAGCGCATTTTCGCAAATGCTGTCGGGAAGGGTTCAAAGAGTGGGCTTTTGCTGGGATTAAGTTACAATTGGACCAAATATATTTTTCTGAGTCGAATCAGCATGTTTCCAAGCTTTTCTGTGTGTTCCAAGCCATGTTTTTAAAAATATGCGTTTCTCGGTGAGAAAAGCGCATTTTCGAAAATGCTGTCGCGAAGGGGGTGCAAAGAGTGGGCTTTTGCTGGGATTAAGTTACAATTGGACCAAATATATTTTTCTAAGTCGAATCAGCATGTTTCCAAGCTTTTCTGTGTGTTCAAAGCCATGTTTTTAAAAATATGCGTTTCTCGGCGAGAAAAACGCATTTTCGCAAATGCTGTGGGGAGGGTGCAAAGAGTGGGCTTTTGCTGGGATTAAGTTACAATTGGACCAAATATATTTTTCTAAGTCGAATCAGCATGTTTCCAAGCTTTTCTGTGTGTTCAAAGCCATGTTTTTAAAAATATGCGTTTCTCGGCGAGAAAAGCGCATTTTCGCAAATGCTGTCGGGGAGGGTTCAAAGAGTGGGCTTTTGCTGGGATAAAGGTAAAATTTGAATAAATATATTTTTCTAAGTCGAATTAGCATGTTTCCAAGCTTTTCTGTGTGTTCCAAGCCATGTTTTTAAAAATATGCGTTTCTCGGCGAGAAAAGCGCATTTTCGCAAATGCTGTCGGGAAGGGTGCAAAGAGTGGGCTTTTGCTGGGATTAAGTTACAATTGGACCAAATATATTTTTCCAAGTCGAATCAGCATGTTTCCAAGCTTTTCTGTGTGTTCAAAGCCATGTTTTTAAAAATATGCGTTTCTCGGCGAGAAAAGCGCATTTTCGCAAATGCTGTCGGGGAGGGTTCAAAGAGTGGGCTTTTGCTGGGATAAAGGTAAAATTTGAATAAATATATTTTTCTAAGTCGAATCAGCATGTTTCCAAGCTTTTCTGTGTGTTCCAAGCCATGTTTTTAAAAATATGCGTTTCTCGGCGAGAAAAGCGCATTTTCGCAAATGCTGTCGGGAAGGGTGCAAAGAGTGGGCTTTTGCTGGGATTAAGTTACAATTGGACCAAATATATTTTTCCAAGTCGAATCAGCATGTTTCCAAGCTTTTCTGTGTGTTCAAAGCCATGTTTTTAAAAATATGCGTTTCTCGGCGAAAAAAAGCGCATTTTCGGAAATGCTGTCGGGGAGGGTTCAAAGAGTGTGCTTTTGCTGGGATTAAGTTACAATTGGACCAAATATATTTTTCCAAGTCGAATCAGCATGTTTCCAAGCATTTCTGTGTGTTCCAAGCCATGTTTTTAAAAATATGCGTTTCTCGGCGAGAAAAGCGCATTTTCGCAAATGCTGTCGGGGAGGGTGCAAAGAGTGGGCTTTTGCTGGGATTAAGTTACAATTGGACCAAATATATTTTTCTGAGTCGAATCACCATGTTTCCAAGCTTTTCTGTGTGTTCCAAGCCATGTTTTTAAAAATATGCGTTTCTCGGCGAAAAAAGCGCATTTTCGCAATTGCTGTCGGGAAGGGTGCAAAGAGTGGGCTTTTGCTGGGATTAAGTTACAATTGGACCAAATATATTTTTCTAAGTCGAATCAGCATGTTTCCAAGCTTTTCTGTGTGTTCCAAGCCATGTTTTTAAAAATATGCGTTTCTCGGCGAGAAAAGCGCATTTTCGCAAATGCTGTCGGGAAGGGTGCAAAGAGTGGGCTTTTGCTGGGATTAAGTTACAATTGGACCAAATATATTTTTCCAAGTCGAATCAGCATGTTTCCAAGCTTTTCTGTGTGTTCAAAGCCATGTTTTTAAAAATATGCGTTTCTCGGCGAGAAAAGCGCATTTTCGCAAATGCTGTCGGGGAGGGTTCAAAGAGTGGGCTTTTGCTGGGATTAAGGTAAAATTTGAAAAAATATATTTTTCCAAGTCGAATTAGCATGTTTCCAAGCTTTTCTGTGTGTTCCAAGCCATGTTTTTAAAAATATGCGTTTCTCGGCGAAAAAAGCGCATTTTCGCAAATGCTGTCGGGAAGGGTGCAAAGAGTGGGCTTTTGCTGGGATTAAGTTACAATTGGACCAAATATATTTTTCTAAATCGAATCAGCATGTTTCCAAGCTTTTCTGTGTGTTCCAAGCCATGTTTTTAAAAATATGCGTTTCTCGGCGAGAAAAGCGCATTTTCGCAAATGCTGTCGGGGAGGGTTCAAAGAGTGGGCTTTTGCTGGGATAAAGGTAAAATTTGAATAAATATATTTTTCCAAGTCGAATTAGCATGTTTCCAAGCTTTTCTGTGTGTTCCAAGCCATGTTTTTAAAAATATGCGTTTCTCGGCGAAAAAAGCGCATTTTCGCAAATGCTGTCGGGAAGGGTGCAAAGAGTGTGCTTTTGCTGGGATTAAGTTACAATTGGACCAAATATATTTTTCTAAGTCGAATCAGCATGTTTCCAAGCTTTTCTGTGTGTTCCAAGCCATGTTTTTAAAAATATGCGTTTCTCGGCGAGAAAAGCGCATTTTCGCAAATGCTGTCGGGGAGGGTTCAAAGAGTGTGCTTTTGCTGGGATTAAGTTACAATTGGACCAAATATATTTTTCCAAGTCGAATCAGCATGTTTCCAAGCATTTCTGTGTGTTCCAAGCCATGTTTTTAAAAATATGCGTTTCTCGGCGAGAAAAGCGCATTTTCGCAAATGCTGTCGGGGAGGGTTCAAAGAGTGGGCTTTTGCTGGGATTAAGTTACAATTGGACCAAATATATTTTTCTGAGTCGAATCACCATGTTTCCAAGCTTTTCTGTGTGTTCCAAGCCATGTTTTTAAAAATATGCGTTTCTCGGCGAGAAAAGCGCATTTTCGCAAATGCTGTCGGGGAGGGTGCAAAGAGTGGGCTTTTGCTGGGATTAAGTTACAATTGGACCAAATATATTTTTCTAAGTCGAATCAGCATGTTTCCAAGCTTTTCTGTGTGTTCAAAGCCATGTTTTTAAAAATATGCGTTTCTCGGCGAGAAAAGCGCATTTTCGCAAATGCTGTCGGGGAGGGTGCAAAGAGTGGGCTTTTGCTGGGATTAAGTTACAATTGGACCAAATATATTTTTCTAAGTCGAATCAGCATGTTTCCAAGCTTTTCTGTGTGTTCAAAGCCATGTTTTTAAAAATATGCGTTTCTCGGCGAGAAAAGCGCATTTTCGCAAATGCTGTCGGGGAGGGTTCAAAGAGTGGGCTTTTGCTGGGATAAAGGTAAAATTTGAATAAATATATTTTTCTAAGTCGAATTAGCAAGTTTCCAAGCTTTTCTGTGTGTTCCAAGCCATGTTTTTAAAAATATGCGTTTCTCGGCGAGAAAAGCGCATTTTCGCAAATGCTGTCGGGAAGGGTGCAAAGAGTGGGCTTTTGCTGGGATTAAGTTACAATTGGACCAAATATATTTTTCCAAGTCGAATCAGCATGTTTCCAAGCTTTTCTGTGTGTTCCAAGCCATGTTTTTAAAAATATGCGTTTCTCGGCGAGAAAAGCGCATTTTCGCAAATGCTGTCGGGGAGGGTTCAAAGAGTGGGCTTTTGCTGGGATTAAGTTAAAATTTGAATAAATATATTTTTCTAAGTCGAATCAGCAAGTTTCCAAGCTTTTCTGTGTGTTCCAAGCCATGTTTTTAAAAATATGCGTTTCTCGGCGAGAAAAGCGCATTTTCGCAAATGCTGTCGGGAAGGGTGCAAAGAGTGGGCTTTTGCTGGGATTAAGTTACAATTGGACCAAATATATTTTTCCAAGTCGAATCAGCATGTTTCCAAGCTTTTCTGTGTGTTCAAAGCCATGTTTTTAAAAATATGCGTTTCTCGGCGAGAAAAGCGCATTTTCGCAAATGCTGTCGGGGAGGGTTCAAAGAGTGTGCTTTTGCTGGGATTAAGTTACAATTGGACCAAATATATTTTTCCAAGTCGAATCAGCATGTTTCCAAGCATTTCTGTGTGTTCCAAGCCATGTTTTTAAAAATATGCGTTTCTCGGCGATAAAAGCGCATTTTCGCAAATGCTGTCGGGAAGGGTGCAAAGAGTGGGCTTTTGCTGGGATTAAGTTACAATTGGACCAAATATATTTTTCTAAGTCGAATCAGCATGTTTCCAAGCTTTTCTGTGTGTTCCAAGCCATGTTTTTAAAAGTATGCGTTTCTCGGCGAGAAAAGCGCATTTTCGCAAATGCTGTCGGGAAGGGTGCAAAGAGTGTGCTTTTGCTGGGATTAAGTTACAATTGGACCAAATATATTTTTCCAAGTCGAATCAGCATGTTTCCAAGCTTTTCTGTGTGTTCCAAGCCATGTTTTTAAAAATATGCGTTTCTCGGCGAGAAAAGCGCATTTTCTCAAATGCTGTCGGGGAGGGTGCAAAGAGTGGGCTTTTGCTGGGATTAAGTTACAATTGGACCAAATATATTTTTCTAAGTCGAATCAGCATGTTTCCAAGCTTTTCTGTGTGTTCCAAGCCATGTTTTTAAAAATATGCGTTTCTCGGCGAGAAAAGCGCATTTTCGCAAATGCTGTCGGGGAGGGTTCAAAGAGTGGGCTTTTGCTGGGATAAAGGTAAAATTTGAATAAATATATTTTTCTAAGTCGAATCAGCATGTTTCCAAGCTTTTCTGTGTGTTCCAAGCCATGTTTTTAAAAATATGCGTTTCTCGGCGAGAAAAGCGCATTTTCGCAAATGCTGTCGGGGAGGGTTCAAAGAGTGGGCTTTTGCTGGGATTAAGTTACAATTGGACCAAATATATTTTTCTGAGTCGAATCAGCATGTTTCCAAGCTTTTCTGTGTGTTCCAAGCCATGTTTTTAAAAATATGCGTTTCTCGGCGAGAAAAGCGCATTTTCTCAAATGCTGTCGGGGAGGGTGCAAAGAGTGGGCTTTTGCTGGGATTAAGTTACAATTGGACCAAATATATTTTTCTAATTCGAATCAGCATGTTTCCAAGCTTTTCTGTGTGTTCAAAGCCATGTTTTTAAAAATATGCGTTTCTCGGCGAGAAAAGCGCATTTTCGCAAATGCTGTCGGGAGGGTGCAAAGAGTGGGCTTTTGCTGGGATTAAGTTACAATTGGACCAAATATATTTTTCTAAGTCGAATCAGCATGTTTCCAAGCTTTTCTGTGTGTTCAAAGCCATGTTTTTAAAAATATGCGTTTCTCGGCGAGAAAAGCGCATTTTCGCAAATGCTGTCGGGGAGGGTTCAAAGAGTGGGCTTTTGCTGGGATAAAGGTAAAATTTGAATAAATATATTTTTCTAAGTCGAATTAGCATGTTTCCAAGCTTTTCTGTGTGTTCCAAGCCATGTTTTTAAAAATATGCGTTTCTCGGCGAGAAAAGCGCATTTTCGTAAAATGCTGTCGGGGAGGGTGCAAAGAGTGGGCTTTTGCTGGGATTAAGTTACAATTGGACCAAATATATTTTTCCAAGTCGAATCAGCATGTTTCCAAGCTTTTCTGTGTGTTCAAAGCCATGTTTTTAAAAATATGCGTTTCTCGGCGAGAAAAGCGCATTTTCGCAAATGCTGTCGGGGAGGGTTCAAAGAGTGTGCTTTTGCTGGGATTAAGTTACAATTGGACCAAATATATTTTTCCAAGTCGAATCAGCATGTTTCCAAGCATTTCTGTGTGTTCCAAGCCATGTTTTTAAAAATATGCGTTTCTCGGCGAGAAAAGCGCATTTTCGCAAATGCTGTCGGGGAGGGTGCAAAGAGTGGGCTTTTGCTGGGATTAAGTTACAATTGGACCAAATATATTTTTCTGAGTCGAATCACCATGTTTCCAAGCTTTTCTGTGTGTTCCAAGCCATGTTTGCAAAAATATGCGTTTCTCGGCGAGAAAAGCGCATTTTCGCAAATGCTGTCGGGAAGGGTGCAAAGAGTGGGCTTTTGCTGGGATTAAGTTACAATTGGACCAAATATATTTTTCCAAGTCGAATCAGCATGTTTCCAAGCTTTTCTGTGTGTTCCAAGCCATGTTTTTAAAAATATGCGTTTCTCGGCGAGAAAAGCGCATTTTCGCAAATGCTGTCGGGAAGGGTGCAAAGAGTGTGCTTTTGCTGGGATTAAGTTACAATTGGACCAAATATATTTTTCCAAGTCGAATCAGCATGTTTCCAAGCTTTTCTGTGTGTTCAAAGCCATGTTTTTAAAAATATGCGTTTCTCGGCGAGAAAAGCGCATTTTCGCAAATGCTGTCGGGGAGGGTTCAAAGAGTGGGCTTTTGCTGGGATAAAGGTAAAATTTGAATAAATATATTTTTCCAAGTCGAATTAGCATGTTTCCAAGCTTTTCTGTGTGTTCCAAGCCATGTTTTTAAAAATATGCGTTTCTCGGCGAAAAAAGCGCATTTTCGCAAATGCTGTCGGGAAGGGTGCAAAGAGTGGGCTTTTGCTGGGATTAAGTTACAATTGGACCAAATATATTTTTCTAAATCGAATCAGCATGTTTCCAAGCTTTTCTGTGTGTTCCAAGCCATGTTTTTAAAAATATGCGTTTCTCGGCGAAAAAAGCGCATTTTCGCAAATGCTGTCGGGGAGGGTTCAAAGAGTGGGCTTTTGCTGGGATTAAGTTACAATTGGACCAAATATATTTTTCTAAGTCGAATCAGCATGTTTCCAAGCTTTTCTGTGTGTTCCAAGCCATGTTTTTAAAAATATGCGTTTCTCGGCGAGAAAAGCGCATTTTCGCAAATGCTGTCGGGAAGGGTGCAAAGAGTGTGCTTTTGCTGGGATTAAGTTACAATTGGACCAAATATATTTTTCCAAGTCGAATCAGCATGTTTCCAAGCTTTTCTGTGTGTTCAAAGCCATGTTTTTAAAAATATGCGTTTCTCGGCGAGAAAAGCGCATTTTCGCAAATGCTGTCGGGGAGCGTTCAAAGAGTGGGCTTTTGCTGGGATAAATGTAAAATTTGAATAAATATATTTTTCCAAGTCGAATTAGCATGTTTCCAAGCTTTTCTGTGTGTTCCAAGCCATGTTTTTAAAAATATGCGTTTCTCGGCGAAAAAAGCGCATTTTCGCAAATGCTGTCGGGAAGGGTGCAAAGAGTGGGCTTTTGCTGGGATTAAGTTACAATTGGACCAAATATATTTTTCTAAATCGAATCAGCATGTTTCCAAGCTTTTCTGTGTGTTCCAAGCCATGTTTTTAAAAATATGCGTTTCTCGGCGAAAAAAGCGCATTTTCGCAAATGCTGTCGGGAAGGGTGCAAAGAGTGTGCTTTTGCTGGGATTAAGTTACAATTGGACCAAATATATTTTTCTAAGTCGAATCAGCATGTTTCCAAGCTTTTCTGTGTGTTCCAAGCCATGTTTTTAAAAATATGCGTTTCTCGGCGAGAAAAGCGCATTTCGCAAATGCTGTCGGGAAGGGTGCAAAGAGTGTGCTTTTGCTGGGATTAAGTTACAATTGGACCAAATATATTTTTCCAAGTCGAATCAGCATGTTTCCAAGCTTTTCTGTGTGTTCCAAGCCATGTTTTTAAAAATATGCGTTTCTCGGCGAGAAAAGCGCATTTTCTCAAATGCTGTCGGGAAGGGTGCAAAGAGTGGGCTTTTGCTGGGATTAAGTTACAATTGGACCAAATATATTTTTCTAAGTCGAATCAGCATGTTTCCAAGCTTTTCTGTGTGTTCCAAGCCATGTTTTTAAAAATATGCGTTTCTCGGCGAGAAAAGCGCATTTTCGCAAATGCTGTCGGGGAGGGTTCAAAGAGTGGGCTTTTGCTGGGATTAAGTTACAATTGGACCAAATATATTTTTCTGAGTCGAATCAGCATGTTTCCAAGCTTTTCTGTGTGTTCCAAGCCATGTTTTTAAAAATATGCGTTTCTCGGTGAGAAAAGCGCATTTTCTCAAATGCTGTCGGGGAGGGTGCAAAGAGTGGGCTTTTGCTGGGATTAAGTTACAATTGGACCAAATATATTTTTCTAAGTCGAATCAGCATGTTTCCAAGCTTTTCTGTGTGTTCAAAGCCATGTTTTTAAAAATATGCGTTTCTCGGCGAGAAAAGCGCATTTTCGCAAATGCTGTCGGGGAGGGTGCAAAGAGTGGGCTTTTGCTGGGATTAAGTTACAATTGGACCAAATATATTTTTCTAAGTCGAATCAGCATGTTTCCAAGCTTTTCTGTGTGTTCAAAGCCATGTTTTTAAAAATATGCGTTTCTCGGCGAGAAAAGCGCATTTTCGCAAATGCTGTCGGGGAGGGTTCAAAGAGTGGGCTTTTGCTGGGATAAAGGTAAAATTTGAATAAATATATTTTTCTAAGTCGAATTAGCATGTTTCCAAGCTTTTCTGTGTGTTCCAAGCCATGTTTTTAAAAATATGCGTTTCTCGGCGAGAAAAGCGCATTTTCGCAAATGCTGTCGGGAAGGGTGCAAAGAGTGGGCTTTTGCTGGGATTAAGTTACAATTGGACCAAATATATTTTTCCAAGTCGAATCAGCATGTTTCCAAGCTTTTCTGTGTGTTCAAAGCCATGTTTTTAAAAATATGCGTTTCTCGGCGAGAAAAGCGCATTTTCGCAAATGCTGTCGGGGAGGGTTCAAAGAGTGTGCTTTTGCTGGGATTAAGTTACAATTGGACCAAATATATTTTTCCAAGTCGAATCAGCATGTTTCCAAGCATTTCTGTGTGTTCCAAGCCATGTTTTTAAAAATATGCGTTTCTCTGCGAAAAAAGCGCATTTTCGCAAATGCTGTCGGGAAGGGTGCAAAGAGTGGGCTTTTGCTGGGATTAAGTTACAATTGGACCAAATATATTTTTCTAAGTCGAATCAGCATGTTTCCAAGCTTTTCTGTGTGTTCCAAGCCATGTTTTTAAAAATATGCGTTTCTCGGCGAGAAAAGCGCATTTTCGCAAATGCTGTCGGGAAGGGTGCAAAGAGTGTTCTTTTGCTGGGATTAAGTTACAATTGGACCAAATATATTTTTCCAAGTCGAATCAGCATGTTTCCAAGCTTTTCTGTGTGTTCAAAGCCATGTTTTTAAAAATATGCGTTTCTCGGCGAGAAAAGCGCATTTTCGCAAATGCTGTCGGGGAGTGTTCAAAGAGTGGGCTTTTGCTGGAATAAAGGTAAAATTTGAATAAATATATTTTTCCAAGTCGAATTTGCATGTTTCCAAGCTTTTCTGTGTGTTCCAAGCCATGTTTTTAAAAATATGCGTTTCTCGGCGAAAAAAGCGCATTTTCGCAAATGCTGTCGGGAAGGGTGCAAAGAGTGGGCTTTTGCTGGGATTAAGTTACAATTGGACCAAATATATTTTTCTAAATCGAATCAGCATGTTTCCAAGCTTTTCTGTGTGTTCCAAGCCATGTTTTTAAAAATATGCGTTTCTCTGCGAAAAAAGCTCATTTTCGCAATTGCTGTCGGGAAGGGTGCAAAGAGTGGGCTTTTGCTGGGATTAAGTTACAATTGGACCAAATATAATTTTCTAAGTCGAATCAGCATGTTTCCAAGCTTTTCTGTGTGTTCCAAGCCATGTTTGCAAAAATATGCGTTTCTCGGCGAGAAAAGCGCATTTTCGCAAATGCTGTCGGGAAGGGTGCAAAGAGTGTTCTTTTGCTGGGATTAAGTTACAATTGGACCAAATATATTTTTCCAAGTCGAATCAGCATGTTTCCAAGCTTTTCTGTGTGTTCAAAGCCATGTTTTTAAAAATATGCGTTTCTCGGCGAGAAAAGCGCATTTTCGCAAATGCTGTCGGGGAGTGTTCAAAGAGTGGGCTTTTGCTGGAATAAAGGTAAAATTTGAATAAATATATTTTTCCAAGTCGAATTTGCATGTTTCCAAGCTTTTCTGTGTGTTCCAAGCCATGTTTTTAAAAATATGCGTTTCTCGGCGAAAAAAGCGCATTTTCGCAAATGCTGTCGGGAAGGGTGCAAAGAGTGGGCTTTTGCTGGGATTAAGTTACAATTGGACCAAATATATTTTTCTAAATCGAATCAGCATGTTTCCAAGCTTTTCTGTGTGTTCCAAGCCATGTTTTTAAAAATATGCGTTTCTCGGCGAGAAAAGCGCATTTTCGCAAATGCTGTCGGGGAGGGTTCAAAGAGTGGGCTTTTGCTGGGATAAAGTTAAAATTGGAATAAATATATTTTTCCAAGTCGAATTAGCATGTTTCCAAGCTTTTCTGTGTGTTCCAAGCCATGTTTTTAAAAATATGCGTTTCTCGGCGAGAAAAGCGCATTTTCGCAAATGCTGTCGGGAAGGGTGCAAAGAGTGTTCTTTTGCTGGGATTAAGTTACAATTGGACCAAATATATTTTTCTAAGTCGAATCAGCATGTTTCCAAGCTTTTCTGTGTGTTCAAAGCCATGTTTTTAAAAATATGCGTTTCTCGCCGAAAAAAGCGCATTTTCGCAAATGCTGTCGGGAAGGGTGCAAAGAGTGGGCTTTTGCTGGGATTAAGTTACAATTGGACCAAATATATTTTTCTAAGTCGAATCAGCATGTTTCCAAGCTTTTCTGTGTGTTCAAAGCCATGTTTTTAAAAATATGCGTTTCTCGGCGAAAAAAAGCGCATTTTCGCAAATGCTGTCGGGAAGGGTGCAAAGAGTGGGCTTTTGCTGGGATTAAGTTACAATTGGACCAAATATATTTTTCTAAATCGAATCAGCATGTTTCCAAGCTTTTCTGTGTGTTCCAAGCCATGTTTTTAAAAATATGCGTTTCTCGGCGAAAAAAGCGCATTTTCGCAAATGCTGTCGGGAAGGGTGCAAAGAGTGGGCTTTTGCTGGGATTAAGTTACAATTGGACCAAATATATTTTTCTAAGTCGAATCAGCATGTTTCCAAGCTTTTCTGTGTGTTCCAAGCCATGTTTTTAAAAATATGCGTTTCTCGGCGAGAAAAGCGCATTTTCGCAAATGCTGTCGGGAAGGGTGCAAAGAGTGGGCTTTTGCTGGGATTAAGTTACAATTGGACCAAATATATTTTTCCAAGTCGAATCAGCATGTTTCCAAGCTTTTCTGTGTGTTCCAAGCCATGTTTTTAAAAATATGCGTTTCTCGGCGAGAAAAGCGCATTTTCGCAAATGCTGTCGGGAAGGGTTCAAAGAGTGGGCTTTTGCTGGGATTAAGTTACAATTGGACCAAATATATTTTTCTAAGTCGAATCAGCATGTTTCCAAGCTTTTCTGTGTGTTCCAAGCCATGTTTTTAAAAATATGCGTTTCTCGGCGAGAAAAGCGCATTTTCGCAAATGCTGTCGGGAAGGGTGCAAAGAGTGGGCTTTTGCTGGGATTAAGTTACAATTGGACCAAATATATTTTTCTAAGTCGAATCAGCATGTTTCCAAGCTTTTCTGTGTGTTCCAAGCCATGTTTTTAAAAATATGCGTTTCTCGGTTTTTAAAAATATGAGAAAAAAGCGCATTTTCGCAAATGCTGTCGGGGAGGGTTCAAAGAGTGGGCTTTTGCTGGGATTAAGTTACAATTGGACCAAATATATTTTTCCAAGTCGAATCAGCATGTTTCCAAGCTTTTCTGTGTGTTCCAAGCCATGTTTTTAAAAATATGCGTTTCTCGGCGAGAAAAGCGCATTTTCGCAAATGCTGTCGGGAAGGGTGCAAAGAGTGGGCTTTTGCTGGGATTAAGTTACAATTGGACCAAATATATTTTTCTAAGTCGAATCAGCATGTTTCCAAGCTTTTCTGTGTGTTCCAAGCCATGTTTTTAAAAATATGCGTTTCTCGGCGAGAAAAGCGCATTTTCGCAAATGCTGTCGGGAAGGGTGCAAAGAGTGGGCTTTTGCTGGGATTAAGTTACAATTGGACCAAATATATTTTTCTAAGTCGAATCAGCATGTTTCCAAGCTTTTCTGTGTGTTCCAAGCCATGTTTTTAAAAATATGCGTTTCTCGGCGAAAAAAGCGCATTTTTGCAAATGCTGTCGGGAAGGGTGCAAAGAGTGGGCTTTTGCTGGGATTAAGTTACAATTGGACCAAATATATTTTTCTAAGTCGAATCAGCATGTTTCCAAGCTTTTCTGTGTGTTCCAAGCCATGTTTTAAAAAATATGCGTTTCTCGGCGAGAAAAGCGCATTTTCGCAAATGCTGTCGGGAAGGGTGCAAAGAGTGGGCTTTTGCTGGGATTAAGTTACAATTGGACCAAATATATTTTTCTAAGTCGAATCAGCATGTTTCCAAGCTTTTCTGTGTGTTCCAAGCCATGTTTTTAAAAATATGCGTTTCTCGGCGAGAAAAGCTGTCGGGAAGGGTGCAAAGAGTGTTCTTTTGCATTTTCAAATGCTGTCGGGAAGGGTGCAAAGAGTGGGCTTTTGCTGGGATTAAGTTACAATTGGACAAAATATATTTTTCTAAGTCGAATCAGCATGTTTCCAAGCTTTTCTGTGTGTTCCAAGCCATGTTTTTAAAAATATGCGTTTCTCGGCGAAAAAAGCGCATTTTCGCAAATGCTGTCGGGAAGGGTGCAAAGAGTGGGCTTTTGCTGGGATTAAGTTACAATTGGACCAAATATATTTTTCTAAGTCGAATCAGCATGTTTCCAAGCTTTTCTGTGTGTTCCAAGCCATGTTTTTAAAAATATGCGTTTCTCGGCGAAAAAAGCGCATTTTCGCAAATGCTGTCGGGAAGGGTGCAAAGAGTGGGCTTTTGCTGGGATTAAGTTACAATTGGACCAAATATATTTTTCTAAGTCGAATCAGCATGTTTCCAAGCTTTTCTGTGTGTTCCAAGCCATGTTTGCAAAAATATGCGTTTCTCGGCGAGAAAAGCGCATTTTCGCAAATGCTGTCGGGAAGGGTGCAAAGAGTGGGCTTTTGCTGGGATTAAGTTACAATTGGACCAAATATATTTTTCCAAGTCGAATCAGCATGTTTCCAAGCTTTTCTGTGTGTTCAAAGCCATGTTTTTAAAAATATGCGTTTCTCGGCGAGAAAAGCGCATTTTCGCAAATGCTGTCGGGGGGGTGCAAAGAGTGGGATTTTGCTGGATAAAGGTAAATTTGAATAAATATATTTTTCAAAGTCGAATTAGCATGTTTCCAAGCTTTTCTGTGTGTTCCAAGCCATGTTTTTAAAAATATGCGTTTCTCGGCGAGAAAAGCGCATTTTCGCAAATGCTGTCGGGGAGGGTGCAAAGAGTGGGCTTTTGCTGGGATTAAGTTACAATTGGACCAAATATATTTTTCTAAGTCGAATCAGCATGTTTCCAAGCTTTTCTGTGTGTTCAAAGCCATGTTTTTAAAAATATGCGTTTCTCGGCGAGAAAAGCGCATTTTCGCAAATGCTGTCGGGAAGGGTGCAAAGAGTGTTCTTTTGCTGGGATTAAGTTACAATTGGACCAAATATATTTTTCCAAGTCGAATCACCATGCTTCCAAGCTTTTCTGTGTGTTCCAAGCCATGTTTTTAAAAATATGCGTTTCACGGCGAGAAAAGCGCATTTTCGCAAATGCTGTCGGGGTGGGTTCAAAGAGTGGGCTTTTGCTGGGATTAAGTTACAATTGGACCAAATATATTTTTCTGAGTCGAATCACCATGTTTCCAAGCTTTTCTGTGTGTTCCAAGCCATGTTTTTAAAAATATGCGTTTCTCGGTGAGAAAAGCGCATTTTCTCAAATGCTGTCGGGGAGGGTGCAAAGAGTGGGATTTTGCTGGGATTAAGTTACAATTGGACCAAATATATTTTTCTAATTCGAATCAGCATGTTTCCAAGCTTTTCTGTGTGTTCAAAGCCATGTTTTTAAAAATATGCGTTTCTCGGCGAGAAAAGCGCATTTTCGCAAATACTGTCGGGGAGGGTGCAAAGAGTGGGCTTTTGCTGGGATTAAGTTACAATTGGACCAAATATATTTTTCTAAGTCGAATCAGCATGTTTCCAAGCTTTTCTGTGTGTTCAAAGCCATGTTTTTAAAAATATGCGTTTCTCGGCGAGAAATGCGCATTTTCGCAAATGCTGTCGGGGAGGGTGCAAAGAGTTGGCTTTTGCTGGGATTAAGTTATAATTGGACCAAATATATTTTTCTGAGTCGAATCACCATGTTTCCAAGCTTTTCTGTGTGTTCCAAGCCATGTTTTTAAAAATATGCGTTTCTCTGCGAAAAAAGCTCATTTTCGCAATTGCTGTCGGGAAGGGTGCAAAGAGTGGGCTTTTGCTGGGATTAAGTTACAATTGGACCAAATATAATTTTCTAAGTCGAATCAGCATGTTTCCAAGCTTTTCTGTGTGTTCCAAGCCATGTTTGCAAAAATATGCGTTTCTCGGCGAGAAAAGCGCATTTTCGCAAATGCTGTCGGGAAGGGTGCAAAGAGTGTTCTTTTGCTGGGATTAAGTTACAATTGGACCAAATATATTTTTCCAAGTCGAATCAGCATGTTTCCAAGCTTTTCTGTGTGTTCAAAGCCATGTTTTTAAAAATATGCGTTTCTCGGCAGAAAAAGCGCATTTTCGCAAATGCTGTCGGGGAGTGTTCAAAGAGTGGGCTTTTGCTGGAATAAAGGTAAAATTTGAATAAATATATTTTTCCAAGTCGAATTTGCATGTTTCCAAGCTTTTCTGTGTGTTCCAAGCCATGTTTTTAAAAATATGCGTTTCTCGGCGATAAAAGCGCATTTTCGCAAATGCTGTCGGGAAGGGTGCAAAGAGTGGGCTTTTGCTGGGATTAAGTTACAATTGGACCAAATATATTTTTCTAAATCGAATCAGCATGTTTCCAAGCTTTTCTGTGTGTTCCAAGCCATGTTTTTAAAAATATGCGTTTCTCTTCGAGAAAAGCTCATTTTCGCAAATGCTGTCGGGAAGGGTGCAAAGAGTGGGCTTTTGCTGGGATTAAGTTACAATTGGACCAAATATATTTTTCTAAGTCGAATCAGCATGTTTCCAAGCTTTTCTGTGTGTTCCAAGCCATGTTTTTAAAAATATGCGTTTCTCGGCGAGAAAAGCGCATTTTCGCAAATGCTGTCGGGAAGGGTGCAAAGAGTGGGCTTTTGCTGGGATTAAGTTACAATTGGACCAAATATATTTTTCCAAGTCGAATCAGCATGTTTCCAAGCTTTTCTGTGTGTTCAAAGCCATGTTTTTAAAAATATGCGTTTCTCGGCGAGAAAAGCGCATTTTCGCAAATGCTGTCGGGGAGTGTTCAAAGAGTGGGCTTTTGCTGGAATAAAGGTAAAATTTGAATAAATATATTTTTCCAAGTCGAATTTGCATGTTTCCAAGCTTTTCTGTGTGTTCCAAGCCATGTTTTTAAAAATATGCGTTTCTCGGCGAAAAAAGCGCATTTTCGCAAATGCTGTCGGGAAGGGTGCAAAGAGTGGGCTTTTGCTGGGATTAAGTTAAAATTTGAATAAATATATTTTTCTAAGTCGAATCACCATGTTTCCAAGCTTTTCTGTGTGTTCCAAGCCATGTTTTTAAAAATATGCGTTTCTCGGCGAGAAAAGCGCATTTTCGCAAATGCTGTCGGGGAGGGTGCAAAGAGTGGGCTTTTGCTGGGATTAAGTTACAATTGGACCAAATATATTTTTCTAAGTCGAATCAGCATGTTTCCAAGCTTTTCTGTGTGTTCAAAGCCATGTTTTTAAAAATATGCGTTTCTCGGCGAAAAAAGCGCATTTTCGCAAATGCTGTCGGGAAGGGTGCAAAGAGTGGGCTTTTGCTGGGATTAAGTTACAATTGGACCAAATATATTTTTCCAAGTCGAATCAGCATGTTTCCAAGCTTTTCTGTGTGTTCAAAGCCATGTTTTTAAAAATATGCGTTTCTCGGCGAGAAAAGCGCATTTTCGCAAATGCTGTCGGGGAGGGTTCAAAGAGTGGGCTTTTGCTGGGATAAAGGTAAAATTTGAATAAATATATTTTTCTAAGTCGAATTAGCATGTTTCCAAGCTTTTCTGTGTGTTCCAAGCCATGTTTTTAAAAATATGCGTTTCTCGGCGAGAAAAGCGCATTTTCGCAAATGCTGTCGGGGAGGGTGCAAAGAGTGGGCTTTTGCTGGGATTAAGTTACAATTGGACCAAATATATTTTTCTAAGTCGAATCAGCATGTTTCCAAGCTTTTCTGTGTGTTCAAAGCCATGTTTTTAAAAATATGCGTTTCTCGCCGAAAAAAGCGCATTTTCGCAAATGCTGTCGGGAAGGGTGCAAAGAGTGGGCTTTTGCTGGGATTAAGTTACAATTGGACCAAATATATTTTTCTGAATCGAATCAGCATGTTTCCAAGCTTTTCTGTGTGTTCCAAGCCATGTTTTTAAAAATATGCGTTTCTCGGCGAGAAAAGCGCATTTTCGCAAATGCTGTCGGGGAGGGTTCAAAGAGTGGGCTTTTGCTGGAATAAAGGTAAAATTTGAATAAATATATTTTTCCAAGTCGAATTAGCATGTTTCCAAGCTTTTCTGTGTGTTCCAAGCCATGTTTTTAAAAATATGCGTTTCTCGGCGAAAAAAGCGCATTTTCGCAAATGCTGTCGGGAAGGGTGCAAAGAGTGGGCTTTTGCTGGGATTAAGTTACAATTGGACCAAATATATTTTTCTAAGTCGAATCAGCATGTTTCCAAGCTTTTCTGTGTGTTCAAAGCCATGTTTTTAAAAATATGCGTTTCTCGGCGAAAAAAGCGCATTTTCGCAAATGCTGTCGGGAAGGGTGCAAAGAGTGTGCTTTTGCTGGGATTAAGTTACAATTGGACCAAATATATTTTTCCAAGTCGAATCAGCATGTTTCCAAGCTTTTCTGTGTGTTCAAAGCCATGTTTTTAAAAATATGCGTTTCTCGCCGAAAAAAGCGCATTTTCGCAAATGCTGTCGGGGAGGGTTCAAAGAGTGGGCTTTTGCTGGGATAAAGGTAAAATTTGAATAAATATATTTTTCTAAGTCGAATTAGCAAGTTTCCAAGCATTTCTGTGTGTTCCAAGCCATGTTTTTAAAAATATGCGTTTCTCGGCGAGAAAAGCGCATTTTCGCAAATGCTGTCGGGGAGGGTGCAAAGAGTGGGCTTTTGCTGGGATTAAGTTACAATTGGACCAAATATATTTTTCTAAATCGAATCAGCATGTTTCCAAGCTTTTCTGTGTGTTCCAAGCCATGTTTTTAAAAATATGCGTTTCTCGCCGAAAAAAGCGCATTTTCGCAAATGCTGTCGGGAAGGGTGCAAAGAGTGGGCTTTTGCTGGGATTAAGTTACAATTGGACCAAATATATTTTTCTAAATCGAATCAGCATGTTTCCAAGCTTTTCTGTGTGTTCCAAGCCATGTTTTTAAAAATATGCGTTTCTCGGCGAGAAAAGCGCATTTTCGCAAATGCTGTCGGGGAGGGTTCAAAGAGTGGGCTTTTGCTGGGATAATGGTAAATTTGAATAAATATATTTTTCCAAGTCGAATTAGCATGTTTCCAAGCTTTTCTGTGTGTTCCAAGCCATGTTTTTAAAAATATGCGTTTCTCGGCGAAAAAAGCGCATTTTCGCAAATGCTGTCGGGAAGGGTGCAAAGAGTGGGCTTTTGCTGGGATTAAGTTACAATTGGACCAAATATATTTTTCTAAATCGAATCAGCATGTTTCCAAGCTTTTCTGTGTGTTCCAAGCCATGTTTTTAAAAATATGCGTTTCTCGGCGAGAAAAGCGCATTTTCGCAAATGCTGTCGGGAAGGGTGCAAAGAGTGTGCTTTTGCTGGGATTAAGTTACAATTGGACCAAATATATTTTTCCAAGTCGAATCAGCATGTTTCCAAGCTTTTCTGTGTGTTCAAAGCCATGTTTTTAAAAATATGCGTTTCTCAGCGAGAAAAGCGCATTTTCGCAAATGCTGTCGGGGAGTGTTCAAAGAGTGGGCTTTTGCTTGGATAAAGGTAAAATTTGAATAAATATATTTTTCCAAGTCGAATTAGCATGTTTCCAAGCTTTTCTGTGTGTTCCAAGCCATGTTTTTAAAAATATGCGTTTCGGCGAAGCGCATTTTCGCAAAATCGGCGAGAAAAGCGCATTTTCGCAAATGCTGTCGGGGAGGGTGCAAAGAGTGGGCTTTTGCTGGGATTAAGTTACAATTGGACCAAATATATTTTTCTAAGTCGAATCAGCATGTTTCCAAGCTTTTCTGTGTGTTCAAAGCCATGTTTTTAAAAATATGCGTTTCTCGCCGAAAAAAGCGCATTTTCGCAAATGCTGTCGGGAAGGGTGCAAAGAGTGGGCTTTTGCTGGGATTAAGTTACAATTGGACCAAATATATTTTTCCAAGTCGAATCAGCATGTTTCCAAGCTTTTCTGTGTGTTCCAAGCCATGTTTTTAAAAATATGCGTTTCTCGGCGAGAAAAGCGCATTTTCGCAAATGCTGTCGGGGAGTGTTCAAAGAGTGGGCTTTTGCTGGAATAAAGGTAAAATTTGAATAAATATATTTTTCCAAGTCGAATTAGCATGTTTCCAAGCTTTTCTGTGTGTTCCAAGCCATGTTTTTAAAAATATGCGTTTCTCGGCGAGAAAAGCGCATTTTCGCAAATGCTGTCGGGGAGGGTTCAAAGAGTGGGCTTTTGCTGGGATTAAGTTACAATTGGACCAAATATATTTTTCTAAATCGAATCAGCATGTTTCCAAGCTTTTCTGTGTGTTCCAAGCCATGTTTTTAAAAATATGCGTTTCTCGGCGAGAAAAGCGCATTTTCGCAAATGCTGTCGGGAAGGGTGCAAAGAGTGTGCTTTTGCTGGGATTAAGTTACAATTGGACCAAATATATTTTTCCAAGTCGAATCAGCATGTTTCCAAGCTTTTCTGTGTGTTCAAAGCCATGTTTTTAAAAATATGCTTTTCTCGGCGAAAAAAGCGCATTTTCGCAAATGCTGTCGGGAAGGGTGCAAAGAGTGGGCTTTTGCTGGGATTAAGTTACAATTGGACCAAATATATTTTTCTAAATCGAATCAGCATGTTTCCAAGCTTTTCTGTGTGTTCCAAGCCATGTTTTTAAAAATATGCGTTTCTCGGCGAGAAAAGCGCATTTTCGCAAATGCTGTCGGGGAGTGTTCAAAGAGTGGGCTTTTGCTGGAATAAAGGTAAAATTTGAATAAATATATTTTTCCAAGTCGAATTAGCATGTTTCCAAGCTTTTCTGTGTGTTCCAAGCCATGTTTTTAAAAATATGCGTTTCTCGGCGAAAAAAGCGCATTTTCGCAAATGCTGTCGGGGAGGGTGCAAAGAGTGGGCTTTTGCTGGGATTAAGTTACAATTGGACCAAATATATTTTTCTAAGTCGAATCAGCATGTTTCAAAGCTTTTCTGTGTGTTCCAAGCCATGTTTGCAAAAATATGCGTTTCTCGGCGAGAAAAGCGCATTTTCGCAAATGCTGTCGGGAAGGGTGCAAAGAGTGGGCTTTTGCTGGGATTAAGTTACAATTGGACCAAATATATTTTTCTAAATCGAATCAGCATGTTTCCAAGCTTTTCTGTGTGTTCCAAGCCATGTTTTTAAAAATATGCGTTTCTCGGCGAGAAAAGCGCATTTTCGCAAATGCTGTCGGGAAGGGTGCAAAGAGTGGGCTTTTGCTGGGATTAAGTTACAATTGGACCAAATATATTTTTCTAAATCGAATCAGCATGTTTCCAAGCTTTTCTGTGTGTTCCAAGCCATGTTTTTAAAAATATGCGTTTCTCGGCGAGAAAAGCGCATTTTCGCAAATGCTGTCGGGAAGGGTGCAAAGAGTGTGCTTTTGCTGGGATTAAGTTACAATTGGACCAAATATATTTTTCCAAGTCGAATCAGCATGTTTCCAAGCTTTTCTGTGTGTTCAAAGCCATGTTTTTAAAAATATGCGTTTCTCGCCGAAAAAAGCGCATTTTCGCAAATGCTGTCGGGAAGGGTGCAAAGAGTGGGCTTTTGCTGGGATTAAGTTACAATTGGACCAAATATATTTTTCTAAATCGAATCAGCATGTTTCCAAGCTTTTCTGTGTGTTCCAAGCCATGTTTTTAAAAATATGCGTTTCTCGGCGAGAAAAGCGCATTTTCGCAAATGCTGTCGGGAAGGGTGCAAAGAGTGGGCTTTTGCTGGGATTAAGTTACAATTGGACCAAATATATTTTTCTAAGTCGAATCAGCATGTTTCCAAGCTTTTCTGTGTGTTCCAAGCCATGTTTTTAAAAATATGCGTTTCTCGGCGAAAAAGCGCATTTTCGCAAATGCTGTCGGGAAGGGTGCAAAGAGTGTGCTTTTGCTGGGATTAAGTTACAATTGGACCAAATATATTTTTCCAAGTCGAATCAGCATGTTTCCAAGCTTTTCTGTGTGTTCCAAGCCATGTTTTTAAAAATATGCGTTTCTCGGCGAGAAAAGCGCATTTTCGCAAATGCTGTCGGGAGGGTTCAAAGAGTGGGCTTTTGCTGGAATAAAGGTAAAATTTGAATAAATATATTTTTCCAAGTCGAATTAGCATGTTTCCAAGCTTTTCTGTGTGTTCCAAGCCATGTTTTTAAAAATATGCGTTTCTCGGCGAGAAAAGCGCATTTTCGCAAATGCTGTCGGGAAGGGTGCAAAGAGTGGGCTTTTGCTGGGATTAAGTTACAATTGGACCAAATATATTTTTCTAAATCGAATCAGCATGTTTCCAAGCTTTTCTGTGTGTTCCAAGCCATGTTTTTAAAAATATGCGTTTCTCGGCGAGAAAAGCGCATTTTCGCAAATGCTGTCGGGAAGGGTGCAAAGAGTGTGCTTTTGCTGGGATTAAGTTACAATTGGACCAAATATATTTTTCCAAGTCGAATCAGCATGTTTCCAAGCTTTTCTGTGTGTTCAAAGCCATGTTTTTAAAAATATGCGTTTCTCGGCGAGAAAAGCGCATTTTCGCAAATGCTGTCGGGGAGTGTTCAAAGAGTGTGCTTTTGCTGGAATAAAGGTAAAATTTGAATAAATATATTTTTCCAAGTCGAATCAGCATGTTTCCAAGCTTTTCTGTGTGTTCAAAGCCATGTTTTTAAAAATATGCGTTTCTCGGCGAAAAAAGCGCATTTTCGCAAATGCTGTCGGGAAGGGTGCAAAGAGTGGGCTTTTGCTGGGATTAAGTTACAATTGGACCAAATATATTTTTCTAAATCGAATCAGCATGTTTCCAAGCTTTTCTGTGTGTTCCAAGCCATGTTTTTAAAAATATGCGTTTCTCGGCGAGAAAAGCGCATTTTCGCAAATGCTGTCGGGAAGGGTGCAAAGAGTGGGCTTTTGCTGGGATTAAGTTACAATTGGACCAAATATATTTTTCTAAGTCGAATCAGCATGTTTCCAAGCTTTTCTGTGTGTTCAAAGCCATGTTTTTAAAAATATGCGTTTCTCGCCGAAAAAAGCGCATTTTCGCAAATGCTGTCGGGAAGGGTGCAAAGAGTGGGCTTTTGCTGGGATTAAGTTAAAATTGGACCAAATATATTTTTCTAAGTCGAATCAGCATGTTTCCAAGCTTTTCTGTGTGTTCCAAGCCATGTTTTTAAAAATATGCGTTTCTCGGCGAGAAAAGCGCATTTTCGCAAATGCTGTCGGGAAGGGTGCAAAGAGTGGGCTTTTGCTGGGATTAAGTTACAATTGGACCAAATATATTTTTCTAAATCGAATCAGCATGTTTCCAAGCTTTTCTGTGTGTTCAAAGCCATGTTTTTAAAAATATGCGTTTCTCGCCGAAAAAAGCGCATTTTCGCAAATGCTGTCGGGAAGGGTGCAAAGAGTGGGCTTTTGCTGGGATTAAGTTAAAATTGGACCAAATATATTTTTCTAAGTCGAATCAGCATGTTTCCAAGCTTTTCTGTGTGTTCCAAGCCATGTTTTTAAAAATATGCGTTTCTCGGCGAGAAAAGCGCATTTTCGCAAATGCTGTCGGGAAGGGTGCAAAGAGTGGGCTTTTGCTGGGATTAAGTTACAATTGGACCAAATATATTTTTCCAAGTCGAATCAGCATGTTTCCAAGCTTTTCTGTGTGTTCAAAGCCATGTTTTTAAAAATATGCTTTTCTCGCCGAAAAAGGCGCATTTTCGCAAATGCTGTCGGGAAGGGTGCAAAGAGTGGGCTTTTGCTGGGATTAAGTTACAATTGGACCAAATATATTTTTCTAAATCGAATCAGCATGTTTCCAAGCTTTTCTGTGTGTTCCAAGCCATGTTTTTAAAAATATGCGTTTCTCGGCGAGAAAAGCGCATTTTCGCAAATGCTGTCGGGAAGGGTGCAAAGAGTGGGCTTTTGCTGGGATTAAGTTACAATTGGACCAAATATATTTTTCTAAATCGAATCAGCATGTTTCCAAGCTTTTCTGTGTGTTCCAAGCCATGTTTGCAAAAATATGCGTTTCTCGGCGAGAAAAGCGCATTTTCGCAAATGCTGTCGGGAAGGGTGCAAAGAGTGGGCTTTTGCTGGGATTAAGTTACAATTGGACCAAATATATTTTTCCAAGTCGAATCAGCATGTTTCCAAGCTTTTCTGTGTGTTCCAAGCCATGTTTTTAAAAATATGCGTTTCTCGGCGAGAAAAGCGCATTTTCGCAAATGCTGTCGGGGAGGGTGCAAAGAGTGGGCTTTTGCTGGGATTAAGTTACAATTGGACCAAATATATTTTTCTAAGTCGAATCAGCATGTTTCCAAGCTTTTCTGTGTGTTCAAAGCCATGTTTTTAAAAATATGCGTTTCTCGCCGAAAAAAGCGCATTTTAACAAATGCTGTCGGGAAGGGTGCAAAGAGTGGTCTTTTGCTGGGATTAAGTTACAATTGGACCAAATATATTTTTCTCAATCGAATCAGCATGTTTCCAAGCTTTTCTGTGTGTTCCAAGCCATGTTTTTAAAAATATGCGTTTCTCGGCGAGAAAAGCGCATTTTCGCAAATGCTGTCGGGGAGTGTTCAAAGAGTGGGCTTTTGCTGGAATAAAGGTAAAATTTGAATAAATATATTTTTCCAAGTCGAATTAGCATGTTTCCAAGCTTTTCTGTGTGTTCCAAGCCATGTTTTTAAAAATATGCGTTTCTCGGCGAAAAGAGCGCATTTTCGCAAATGCTGTCGGGAAGGGTGCAAAGAGTGGGCTTTTGCTGGGATTAAGTTACAATTGGACCAAATATATTTTTCTAAATCGAATCAGCATGTTTCCAAGCTTTTCTGTGTGTTCCAAGCCATGTTTTTAAAAATATGCGTTTCTCGGCGAGAAAAGCGCATTTTCGCAAATGCTGTCGGGAAGGGTGCAAAGAGTGTGCTTTTGCTGGGATTAAGTTACAATTGGACCAAATATATTTTTCCAAGTCGAATCAGCATGTTTCCAAGCTTTTCTGTGTGTTCAAAGCCATGTTTTTAAAAATATGCGTTTCTCAGCGAGAAAAGCGCATTTTCGCAAATGCTGTCGGGGAGTGTTCAAAGAGTGGGCTTTTGCTTGGATAAAGGTAAAATTTGAATAAATATATTTTTCCAAGTCGAATTAGCATGTTTCCAAGCTTTTCTGTGTGTTCCAAGCCATGTTTTTAAAAATATGCGTTTCTCGGCGAGAAAAGCGCATTTTCGCAAATGCTGTCGGGGAGGGTGCAAAGAGTGGGCTTTTGCTGGGATTAAGTTACAATTGGACCAAATATATTTTTCTAAGTCGAATTTGTTTCCAAGCTTTTCTGTGTGTTCAAAGCCATGTTTTTAAAAATATGCAAATGCTGTCGGGAAGGGTGCAAAGAGTGGGCTTTTGCTGGGATTAAGTTACAATTGGACCAAATATATTTTTCTAAGTCGAATCAGCATGTTTCCAGGCTTTTCTGTGTGTTCAAAGCCATGTTTTTAAAAATATGCGTTTCTCGCCGAAAAAAGCGCATTTTAACAAATGCTGTCGGGAAGGGTGCAAAGAGTGGGCTTTTGCTGGGATTAAGTTACAATTGGACCAAATATATTTTTCTAAGTCGAATCAGCATGTTTCCAAGCTTTTCTGTGTGTTCAAAGCCATGTTTTTAAAAATATGCGTTTCTCGCCGAAAAAGGCGCATTTTCGCAAATGCTGTCGGGAAGGGTGCAAAGAGTGGGCTTTTGCTGGGATTAAGTTACAATTGGACCAAATATATTTTTCTAAATCGAATCAGCATGTTTCCAAGCTTTTCTGTGTGTTCCAAGCCATGTTTTTAAAAATATGCGTTTCTCGGCGAGAAAAGCGCATTTTCGCAAATGCTGTCGGGAAGGGTGCAAAGAGTGTTCTTTTGCTGGGATTAAGTTACAATTGGACCAAATATATTTTTCCAAGTCGAATCAGCATGTTTCCAAGCTTTTCTGTGTGTTCAAAGCCATGTTTTTAAAAATATGCGTTTCTCAGCGAGAAAAGCGCATTTTCGCAAATGCTGTCGGGGAGTGTTCAAAGAGTGGGCTTTTGCTTGTATAAAGGTAAAATTTGAATAAATATATTTTTCCAAGTCGAATTAGCATGTTTCCAAGCTTTTCTGTGTGTTCCAAGCCATGTTTTTAAAAATATGCGTTTCTCGGCGAGAAAAGCGCATTTTCGCAAATGCTGTCGGGGAGGGTGCAAAGAGTGGGCTTTTGCTGGGATTAAATTACAATTGGACCAAATATATTTTTCTAAGTCGAATCAGCATGTTTCCAGGCTTTTCCGTGTGTTCAAAGCCATGTTTTTAAAAATATGCGTTTCTCGCCGAAAAAAGCGCATTTTAACAAATGCTGTCGGGAAGGGTGCAAAGAGTGGGCTTTTGCTGGGATTAAGTTACAATTGGACCAAATATATTTTTCTAAGTCGAATCAGCATGTTTCCAAGCTTTTCTGTGTGTTCAAAGCCATGTTTTTAAAAATATGCGTTTCTCGCCGAAAAAGGCGCATTTTCGCAAATGCTGTCGGGAAGGGTGCAAAGAGTGGGCTTTTGCTGGGATTAAGTTACAATTGGACCAAATATATTTTTCTAAATCGAATCAGCATGTTTCCAAGCTTTTCTGTGTGTTCCAAGCCATGTTTTTAAAAATATGCGTTTCTCGGCGAGAAAAGCGCATTTTCGCAAATGCTGTCGGGGAGTGTTCAAAGAGTGGGCTTTTGCTGGAATAAAGGTAAAATTTGAATAAATATATTTTTCCAAGTCGAATTAGCATGTTTCCAAGCTTTTCTGTGTGTTCCAAGCCATGTTTTTAAAAATATGCGTTTCTCGGCGAAAAAAGCGCATTTTCGCAAATGCTGTCGGGAAGGGTGCAAAGAGTGGGCTTTTGCTGGGATTAAGTTACAATTGGACCAAATATATTTTTCTAAATCGAATCAGCATGTTTCCAAGCTTTTCTGTGTGTTCCAAGCCATGTTTTTAAAAATATGCGTTTCTCGGCGAGAAAAGCGCATTTTCGCAAATGCTGTCGGGGAGTGTTCAAAGAGTGGGCTTTTGCTGGAATAAAGGTAAAATTTGAATAAATATATTTTTCCAAGTCGAATTAGCATGTTTCCAAGCTTTTCTGTGTGTTCCAAGCCATGTTTTTAAAAATATGCGTTTCTCGGCGAAAAAAGCGCATTTTCGCAAATGCTGTCGGGAAGGGTGCAAAGAGTGTTCTTTTGCTGGGATTAAGTTACAATTGGACCAAATATATTTTTCCAAGTCGAATTAGCATGTTTCCAAGCTTTTCTGTGTGTTCAAAGCCATGTTTTTAAAAATATGCGTTTCTCGGCGAGAAAAGCGCATTTTCGCAAATGCTGTCGGGGAAGGTTCAAAGAGTGGGCTTTTGCTGGGATTAAGTTACAATTGGACCAAATATGTTTTTCTAAATCGAATCAGCATGTTTCCAAGCTTTTCTGTGTGTTCCAAGCCATGTTTGCAAAAATATGCGTTTCTCGGCGAGAAAAGCGCATTTTCGCAAATGCTGTCGGGAAGGGTGCAAAGAGTGTTCTTTTGCTGGGATTAAGTTACAATTGGACCAAATATATTTTTCCAAGTCGAATCAGCATGTTTCCAAGCTTTTCTGTGTGTTCAAAGCCATGTTTTTAAAAATATGCTTTTCGCCCAAAAAGGCGCATTTTCGCAAATGCTGTCGGGAAGGGTGCAAAGAGTGGGCTTTTGCTGGGATTAAGTTACAATTGGACCAAATATATTTTTCTAAATCGAATCAGCATGTTTCCAAGCTTTTCTGTGTGTTCCAAGCCATGTTTTTAAAAATATGCGTTTCTCGGCGAGAAAAGCGCATTTTCGCAAATGCTGTCGGGAAGGGTGCAAAGAGTGTGCTTTTGCTGGGATTAAGTTACAATTGGACCAAATATATTTTTCCAAGTCGAATCAGCATGTTTCCAAGCTTTTCTGTGTGTTCCAAGCCATGTTTTTAAAAATATGCGTTTCTCGGCGATAAAAGCGCATTTTCGCAAATGCTGTCGGGAAGGGTGCAAAGAGTGGGCTTTTGCTGGGATTAAGTTACAATTGGACCAAATATATTTTTCTAAATCGAATCAGCATGTTTCCAAGCTTTTCTGTGTGTTCCAAGCCATGTTTTTAAAAATATGCGTTTCTCGGCGAAAAAAAGCGCATTTTCGCAAATGCTGTCGGGTAGGGTGCAAAGAGTGGGCTTTTGCTGGGATTAAGTTACAATTGGACCAAATATATTTTTCTAAGTCGAATTAGCATGTTTCCAAGCTTTTCTGTGTGTTCAAAGCCATGTTTTTAAAAATATGCGTTTCTCGGCGAAAAAAGCGCATTTTCGCAAATGCTGTCGGGAAGGGTGCAAAGAGTGGGCTTTTGCTGGGATTAAGTTACAATTGGACCAAATATATTTTTCTAAATCGAATCAGCATGTTTCCAAGCTTTTCTGTGTGTTCCAAGCCATGTTTTTAAAAATATGCGTTTCTCGGCGAGAAAAGCGCATTTTCGCAAATGCTGTCGGGAAGGGTGCAAAGAGTGTGCTTTTGCTGGGATTAAGTTACAATTGGACCAAATATATTTTTCCAAGTCGAATCAGCATGTTTCCAAGCTTTTCTGTGTGTTCCAAGCCATGTTTTTAAAAATATGCGTTTCTCGGCGAGAAAAGCGCATTTTCGCAAATGCTGTCGGGGAGGGTGCAAAGAGTGGGCTTTTGCTGGGATTAAGTTACAATTGGACCAAATATATTTTTCCAAGTCGAATCAGCATGTTTCCAAGCTTTTCTGTGTGTTCCAAGCCATGTTTTTAAAAATATGCGTTTCTCGGCGAGAAAAGCGCATTTTCGCAAATGCTGTCGGGGAGTGTTCAAAGAGTGGGCTTTTGCTGGAGTAAAGGTAAAATTTGAATAAATATATTTTTCCAAGTCGAATTAGCATGTTTCCAAGCTTTTCTGTGTGTTCCAAGCCATGTTTTTAAAAATATGCGTTTCTCGGCGAAAAAAGCGCATTTTCGCAAATGCTGTCGGGAAGGGTGCAAAGAGTGGGCTTTTGCTGGGATTAAGTTACAATTGGACCAAATATATTTTTCTAAATCGAATCAGCATGTTTCCAAGCTTTTCTGTGTGTTCCAAGCCATGTTTGCAAAAATATGCGTTTCTCGGCGAGAAAAGCGCATTTTCGCAAATGCTGTCGGGAAGGGTGCAAAGAGTGTGCTTTTGCTGGGATTAAGTTACAATTGGACCAAATATATTTTTCCAAGTCGAATCAGCATGTTTCCAAGCTTTTCTGTGTGTTCCAAGCCATGTTTTTAAAAATATGCGTTTCTCGGCGAAAAAAGCGCATTTTCGCAAATGCTGTCGGGAAGGGTGCAAAGAGTGGGCTTTTGCTGGGATTAAGTTACAATTGGACCAAATATATTTTTCCAAGTCGAATCAGCATGTTTCCAAGCTTTTCTGTGTGTTCCAAGCCATGTTTTTAAAAATATGCGTTTCTCGGCGAGAAAAGCGCATTTTCGCAAATGCTGTCGGGGAGTGTTCAAAGAGTGGGCTTTTGCTGGAATAAAGGTAAAATTTGAATAAATATATTTTTCCAAGTCGAATTAGCATGTTTCCAAGCTTTTCTGTGTGTTCAAAGCCATGTTTTTAAAAATATGCGTTTCTCGCCGAAAAAGCGCATTTTCGCAAATGCTGTCGGGAAGGGTGCAAAGAGTGGGCTTTTGCTGGGATTAAGTTACAATTGGACCAAATATATTTTTCTAAATCGAATCAGCATGTTTCCAAGCTTTTCTGTGTGTTCCAAGCCATGTTTTTAAAAATATGCGTTTCTCGGCGAGAAAAGCGCATTTTCGCAAATGCTGTCGGGGAGTGTTCAAAGAGTGGGCTTTTGCTGGAATAAAGGTAAAATTTGAATAAATATATTTTTCCAAGTCGAATTAGCATGTTTCCAAGCTTTTCTGTGTGTTCCAAGCCATGTTTTTAAAAATATGCGTTTCTCGGCGAGAAAAGCGCATTTTCGCAAATGCTGTCGGGAAGGGTGCAAAGAGTGGGCTTTTGCTGGGATTAAGTTACAATTGGACCAAATATATTTTTCTAAATCGAATCAGCATGTTTCCAAGCTTTTCTGTGTGTTCCAAGCCATGTTTTTAAAAATATGCGTTTCTCGGCGAAAAATGCGCATTTTTCTCGCGAGAAAAGCGCATTTCGCAAATGCTGTCGGGGAGGGTGCAAAGAGTGGGCTTTTGCTGGGATTAAGTTACAATTGGACCAAATATATTTTTCTAAGTCGAATCAGCATGTTTCCAAGCTTTTCTGTGTGTTCAAAGCCATGTTTTTAAAAATATGCGTTTCTCGGCGAAAAAAGCGCATTTTCGCAAATGCTGTCGGGAAGGGTGCAAAGAGTGGGCTTTTGCTGGGATTAAGTTACAATTGGACCAAATATATTTTTCTAAATCGAATCAGCATGTTTCCAAGCTTTTCTGTGTGTTCCAAGCCATGTTTTTAAAAATATGCGTTTCTCGGCGAGAAAAGCGCATTTTCGCAAATGCTGTCGGGAAGGGTGCAAAGAGTGGGCTTTTGCTGGGATTAAGTTACAATTGGACCAAATATATTTTTCCAAGTCGAATCAGCATGTTTCCAAGCTTTTCTGTGTGTTCCAAGCCATGTTTTTAAAAATATGCGTTTCTCGGCGAAAAAAAGCGCATTTTCGCAAATGCTGTCGGGTAGGGTTCAAAGAGTGGGCTTTTGCTGGAATAAAGGTAAAATTTGAATAAATATATTTTTCCAAGTCGAATTAGCATGTTTCCAAGCTTTTCTGTGTGTT
Source organism: Decapterus maruadsi (assembly GCA_030347415.2). Taxonomy (NCBI): domain Eukaryota; kingdom Metazoa; phylum Chordata; class Actinopteri; order Carangiformes; family Carangidae; genus Decapterus; species Decapterus maruadsi. Next base: position 72,864 of record JARUPV020000026.1, on the reverse strand, counting down.
CCAAGCCATGTTTTTAAAAATATGCGTTTCTCGGCGAAAAAAGCGCATTTTCGCAAATGCTGTCGGGAAGGGTGCAAAGAGTGGGCTTTTGCTGGGATTAAGTTACAATTGGACCAAATATATTTTTCTAAATCGAATCAGCATGTTTCCAAGCTTTTCTGTGTGTTCCAAGCCATGTTTTTAAAAATATGCGTTTCTCGGCGAGAAAAGCGCATTTTCGCAAATGCTGTCAGGAGTGTTCAAAGAGTGGGCTTTTGCTGGAATAAGGTAAAATTTGAATAAATATATTTTTCCAAGTCGAATTAGCATGTTTCCAAGCTTTTCTGTGTGTTCCAAGCCATGTTTTTAAAAATATGCGTTTCTCGGCGAAAAAAAGCGCATTTTCGCAAATGCTGTCGGGAAGGGTGCAAAGAGTGGGCTTTTGCTGGGATTAAGTTACAATTGGACCAAATATATTTTTCTAAATCGAATCAGCATGTTTCCAAGCTTTTCTGTGTGTTCCAAGCCATGTTTTTAAAAATATGCGTTTCTCGGCGAGAAAAACGCATTTTCGCAAATGCTGTCGGGAAGGGTGCAAAGAGTGGGCTTTTGCTGGGATTAAGTTACAATTGGACCAAATATATTTTTCCAAGTCGAATCAGCATGTTTCCAAGCTTTTCTGTGTGTTCCAAGCCATGTTTTTAAAAATATGCGTTTCTCGGCGAAAAAAGCGCATTTTCGCAAATGCTGTCGGGAAGGGTTCAAAGAGTGGGCTTTTGCTGGGATTAAGTTACAATTGGACCAAATATATTTTTCCAAGTCGAATTAGCATGTTTCCAAGCTTTTCTGTGTGTTCCAAGCCATGTTTTTAAAAATATGCGTTTCTCGGCGAAAAAAGCGCATTTTCGCAAATGCTGTCGGGAAGGGTGCAAAGAGTGGGCTTTTGCTGGGATTAAGTTACAATTGGACCAAATATATTTTTCTAAATCGAATCAGCATGTTTCCAAGCTTTTCTGTGTGTTCCAAGCCATGTTTTTAAAAATATGCGTTTCTCGGCGAGAAAAGCGCATTTTCGCAAATGCTGTCGGGAAGGGTGCAAAGAGTGTTCTTTTGCTGGGATTAAGTTACAATTGGACCAAATATATTTTTCCAAGTCGAATCAGCATGTTTCCAAGCTTTTCTGTGTGTTCCAAGCCATGTTTTTAAAAATATGCGTTTCTCGGCGAGAAAAGCGCATTTTCGCAAATGCTGTCGGGGAGGGTTCAAAGAGTGGGCTTTTGCTGGGATTAAGTTACAATTGGACCAAATATATTTTTCTAAATCGAATCAGCATGTTTCCAAGCTTTTCTGTGTGTTCCAAGCCATGTTTTTAAAAATATGCGTTTCTCGGCGAGAAAAGCGCATTTTCGCAAATGCTGTCGGGAAGGGTGCAAAGAGTGTTCTTTTGCTGGGATTAAGTTACAATTGGACCAAATATATTTTTCCAAGTCGAATCAGCATGTTTCCAAGCTTTTCTGTGTGTTCAAAGCCATGTTTTTAAAAATATGCTTTTCTCACCGAAAAAGGCGCATTTTCGCAAATGCTGTCGGGGAGTGTTCAAAGAGTGGGCTTTTGCTGGGATTAAGTTACAATTGGACCAAATATATTTTTCCAAGTCGAATCAGCATGTTTCCAAGCTTTTCTGTGTGTTCCAAGCCATGTTTTTAAAAATATGCGTTTCTCGGCGAGAAAAGCGCATTTTCGCAAATGCTGTCGGTGAGTGTTCAAAGAGTGGGCTTTTGCTGGTTTAAAGTTAAAATTTGAATAAATATATTTTTCCAAGTCGAATTAGCATGTTTCCAAGCTTTTCTGTGTGTTCCAAGCCATGTTTTTAAAAATATGCGTTTCTCGGCGAAAAATTTCGCAAATGCTGTCGGGAAGGGTGCAAAGAGTGGGCTTTTGCTGGGATTAAGTTACAATTGGACCAAATATATTTTTCTAAATCGAATCAGCATGTTTCCAAGCTTTTCTGTGTGTTCCAAGCCATGTTTTTAAAAATATGCGTTTCTCGGCGAGAAAAGCGCATTTTCGCAAATGCTGTCGGGAAGGGTGCAAAGAGTGTTCTTTTGCTGGGATTAAGTTACAATTGGACCAAATATATTTTTCCAAGTCGAATCAGCATGTTTCCAAGCTTTTCTGTGTGTTCCAAGCCATGTTTGCAAAAATATGCGTTTCTCGGCGAGAAAAGCGCATTTTCGCAAATGCTGTCGGGAAGGGTGCAAAGAGTGGGCTTTTGCTGGGATTAAGTTACAATTGGACCAAATATATTTTTCCAAGTCGAATCAGCATGTTTCCAAGCTTTTCTGTGTGTTCCAAGCCATGCTTTTAAAAATATGCGTTTCTCGGCGAGAAAAGCGCATTTTCGCAAATGCTGTCGGGGAGTGTTCAAAGAGTGGGCTTTTGCTGGAATAAAGGTAAAATTTGAATAAATATATTTTTCCAAGTCGAATTAGCATGTTTCCAAGCTTTTCTGTGTGTTCAAAGCCATGTTTTTAAAAATATGCGTTTCTCGCCGAAAAAGGCGCATTTTCGCAAATGCTGTCGGGAAGGGTGCAAAGAGTGGGCTTTTGCTGGGATTAAGTTACAATTGGACCAAATATATTTTTCTAAATCGAATCAGCATGTTTCCAAGCTTTTCTGTGTGTTCCAAGCCATGTTTTTAAAAATATGCGTTTCTCGGCGAGAAAAGCGCATTTTCGCAAATGCTGTCGGGGAGTGTTCAAAGAGTGGGCTTTTGCTGGAATAATGGTAAAATTTGAATAAATATATTTTTCCAAGTCGAATTAGCATGTTTCCAAGCTTTTCTGTGTGTTCCAAGCCATGTTTTTAAAAATATGCGTTTCTCGGCGAAAAAAGCGCATTTTCGCAAATGCTGTCGGGAAGGGTGCAAAGAGTGGGCTTTTGCTGGGATTAAGTTACAATTGGACCAAATATATTTTTCTAAATCGAATCAGCATGTTTCCAAGCTTTTCTGTGTGTTCCAAGCCATGTTTTTAAAAATATGCGTTTCTCGGCGAGAAAAGCGCATTTTCGCAAATGCTGTCGGGGAGGGTGCAAAGAGTGGGCTTTTGCTGGGATTAAGTTACAATTGGACCAAATATATTTTTCTAAGTCGAATTAGCATGTTTCCAAGCTTTTCTGTGTGTTCAAAGCCATGTTTTTAAAAATATGCGTTTCTCGGCGAAAAAAGCGCATTTTCGCAAATGCTGTCGGGAAGGGTGCAAAGAGTGGGCTTTTGCTGGGATTAAGTTACAATTGGACCAAATATATTTTTCCAAGTCGAATCAGCATGTTTCCAAGCTTTTCTGTGTGTTCCAAGCCATGTTTTTAAAAATATGCGTTTCTCGGCGAGAAAAGCGCATTTTCGCAAATGCTGTCGGGGAGTGTTCAAAGAGTGGGCTTTTGCTGGAATTAAGTTAAAATTTGAATAAATATATTTTTCCAAGTCGAATTAGCATGTTTCCAAGCTTTTCTGTGTGTTCAAAGCCATGTTTTTAAAAATATGCGTTTCTCGGCGAGAAAAGCGCATTTTCGCAAATGCTGTCGGGAAGGGTGCAAAGAGTGGGCTTTTGCTGGGATTAAGTTACAATTGGACCAAATATATTTTTCTAAATCGAATCAGCATGTTTCCAAGCTTTTCTGTGTGTTCCAAGCCATGTTTTTAAAAATATGCGTTTCTCGGCGAGAAAAGCGCATTTTCGCAAATGCTGTCGGGGAGGGTTCAAAGAGTGGGCTTTTGCTGGGATTAAGTTACAATTGGACCAAATATATTTTTCCAAGTCGAATCAGCATGTTTCCAAGCATTTCTGTGTGTTCCAAGCCATGTTTTTAAAAATATGCGTTTCTCGGCGAAAAAAGCGCATTTTCGCAAATGCTGTCGGGAAGGGTGCAAAGAGTGGGCTTTTGCTGGGATTAAGTTACAATTGGACCAAATATATTTTTCTAAATCGAATCAGCATGTTTCCAAGCTTTTCTGTGTGTTCCAAGCCATGTTTTTAAAAATATGCGTTTCTCGGCGAGAAAAGCGCATTTTCGCAAATGCTGTCGGGAAGGGTGCAAAGAGTGGGCTTTTGCTGGGATTAAGTTACAATTGGACCAAATATATTTTTCCAAGTCGAATCAGCATGTTTCCAAGCTTTTCTGTGTGTTCCAAGCCATGTTTTTAAAAATATGCGTTTCTCGGCGAGAAAAGCGCATTTTCGCAAATGCTGTCGGGGAGTGTTCAAAGAGTGGGCTTTTGCTGGAATAAAGGTAAAATTTGAATAAATATATTTTTCCAAGTCGAATTAGCATGTTTCCAAGCTTTTCTGTGTGTTCCAAGCCATGTTTTTAAAAATATGCGTTTCTCGGCGAAAAAAGCGCATTTTCGCAAATGCTGTCGGGAAGGGTGCAAAGAGTGGGCTTTTGCTGGGATTAAGTTACAATTGGACCAAATATATTTTTCTAAATCGAATCAGCATGTTACAAAGCTTTTCTGTGTGTTCCAAGCCATGTTTGCAAAAATATGCGTTTCTCGGCGAGAAAAGCGCATTTTCGCAAATGCTGTCGGGAAGGGTGCAAAGAGTGTTCTTTTGCTGGGATTAAGTTACAATTGGACCAAATATATTTTTCCAAGTCGAATTAGCATGTTTCCAAGCTTTTCTGTGTGTTCAAAGCCATGTTTTTAAAAATATGCGTTTCTCGGCGAGAAAAGCGCATTTTCGCAAATGCTGTCGGGGAGGGTTCAAAGAGTGGGCTTTTGCTGGGATTAAGTTACAATTGGACCAAATATATTTTTCTAAATCGAATCAGCATGTTTCCAAGCTTTTCTGTGTGTTCCAAGCCATGTTTGCAAAAATATGCGTTTCTCGGCGAGAAAAGCGCATTTTCGCAAATGCTGTCGGGAAGGGTGCAAAGAGTGTTCTTTTGCTGGGATTAAGTTACAATTGGACCAAATATATTTTTCCAAGTCGAATCAGCATGTTTCCAAGCTTTTCTGTGTGTTCAAAGCCATGTTTTTAAAAATATGCTTTTCTCGCCGAAAAAGGCGCATTTTCGCAAATGCTGTCGGGAAGGGTGCAAAGAGTGGGCTTTTGCTGGGATTAAGTTACAATTGGACCAAATATATTTTTCCAAGTCGAATCAGCATGTTTCCAAGCTTTTCTGTGTGTTCCAAGCCATGTTTTTAAAAATATGCGTTTCTCGGCGAGAAAAGCGCATTTTCGCAAATGCTGTCGGGGAGTGTTCAAAGAGTGGGCTTTTGCTGGAATAAAGGTAAAATTTGAATAAATATATTTTTCCAAGTCGAATTAGCATGTTTCCAAGCTTTTCTGTGTGTTCCAAGCCATGTTTTTAAAAATATGCGTTTCTCGGCGAAAAAGCGCATTTTCGCAAATGCTGTCGGGAAGGGTGCAAAGAGTGGGCTTTTGCTGGGATTAAGTTACAATTGGACCAAATATATTTTTCTAAATCGAATCAGCATGTTTCCAAGCTTTTCTGTGTGTTCCAAGCCATGTTTTTAAAAATATGCGTTTCTCGGCGAGAAAAGCGCATTTTCGCAAATGCTGTCGGGAAGGGTGCAAAGAGTGGGCTTTTGCTGGGATTAAGTTACAATTGGACCAAATATATTTTTCCAAGTCGAATCAGCATGTTTCCAAGCTTTTCTGTGTGTTCCAAGCCATGTTTTTAAAAATATGCGTTTCTCGGCGAGAAAAGCGCATTTTCGCAAATGCTGTCGGGAAGGGTGCAAAGAGTGGGCTTTTGCTGGGATTAAGTTACAATTGGACCAAATATATTTTTCCAAGTCGAATCAGCATGTTTCCAAGCTTTTCTGTGTGTTCCAAGCCATGTTTTTAAAAATATGCGTTTCTCGGCGAGAAAAGCGCATTTTCGCAAATGCTGTCGGGGAGTGTTCAAAGAGTGGGCTTTTGCTGGAATAAAGGTAAAATTTGAATAAATATATTTTTCCAAGTCGAATTAGCATGTTTCCAAGCTTTTCTGTGTGTTCCAAGCCATGTTTTTAAAAATATGCGTTTCTCGCCGAAAAAGCGCATTTTCGCAAATGCTGTCGGGAAGGGTGCAAAGAGTGGGCTTTTGCTGGGATTAAGTTACAATTGGACCAAATATATTTTTCTAAATCGAATCAGCATGTTTCCAAGCTTTTCTGTGTGTTCCAAGCCATGTTTTTAAAAATATGCGTTTCTCGGCGAGAAAAGCGCATTTTCGCAAATGCTGTCGGGGAGTGTTCAAAGAGTGGGCTTTTGCTGGAATAAAGGTAAAATTTGAATAAATATATTTTTCCAAGTCGAATTAGCATGTTTCCAAGCTTTTCTGTGTGTTCCAAGCCATGTTTTTAAAAATATGCGTTTCTCGGCGAGAAAAGCGCATTTTCGCAAATGCTGTCGGGAAGGGTGCAAAGAGTGGGCTTTTGCTGGGATTAAGTTACAATTGGACCAAATATATTTTTCTAAATCGAATCAGCATGTTTCCAAGCTTTTCTGTGTGTTCCAAGCCATGTTTTTAAAAATATGCGTTTCTCGGCGAGAAAAGCGCATTTTCGCAAATGCTGTCGGGGAGGGTGCAAAGAGTGGGCTTTTGCTGGGATTAAGTTACAATTGGACCAAATATATTTTTCTAAGTCGAATCAGCATGTTTCCAAGCTTTTCTGTGTGTTCAAAGCCATGTTTTTAAAAATATGCGTTTCTCGCCGAAAAAAGCGCATTTTCGCAAATGCTGTCGGGAAGGGTGCAAAGAGTGGGCTTTTGCTGGGATTAAGTTACAATTGGACCAAATATATTTTTCTAAGTCGAATCAGCATGTTTCCAAGCTTTTCTGTGTGTTCCAAGCCATGTTTTTAAAAATATGCGTTTCTCGGCGAGAAAAGCGCATTTTCGCAAATGCTGTCGGGAAGGGTGCAAAGAGTGGGCTTTTGCTGGGATTAAGTTACAATTGGACCAAATATATTTTTCCAAGTCGAATCAGCATGTTTCCAAGCTTTTCTGTGTGTTCCAAGCCATGTTTTTAAAAATATGCGTTTCTCGGCGAGAAAAGCGCATTTTCGCAAATGCTGTCGGGAAGGGTTCAAAGAGTGGGCTTTTGCTGGGATTAAGTTACAATTGGACCAAATATATTTTTCCAAGTCGAATCAGCATGTTTCCAAGCTTTTCTGTGTGTTCCAAGCCATGTTTTTAAAAATATGCGTTTCTCGGCGAGAAAAGCGCATTTTCGCAAATGCTGTCGGGGAGTGTTCAAAGAGTGGGCTTTTGCTGGGATAAAGGTAAAATTTGAATAAATATATTTTTCCAAGTCGAATTAGCATGTTTCCAAGCTTTTCTGTGTGTTCCAAGCCATGTTTTTAAAAATATGCGTTTCTCGGCGAAAAAAGAGCATTTTCGCAAATGCTGTCGGGAAGGGTGCAAAGAGTGGGCTTTTGCTGGGATTAAGTTACAATTGGACCAAATATATTTTTCTAAATCGAATCAGCATGTTTCCAAGCTTTTCTGTGTGTTCCAAGCCATGTTTTTAAAAATATGCGTTTCTCGGCGAGAAAAGCGCATTTTCGCAAATGCTGTCGGGAAGGGTGCAAAGAGTGGGCTTTTGCTGGGATTAAGTTACAATTGGACCAAATATATTTTTCCAAGTCGAATCAGCATGTTTCCAAGCTTTTCTGTGTGTTCCAAGCCATGTTTTTAAAAATATGCGTTTCTCGGCGAGAAAAGCGCATTTTCGCAAATGCTGTCGGGGAGGGTTCAAAGAGTGGGCTTTTGCTGGGATTAAGTTACAATTGGACCAAATATATTTTTCCAAGTCGAATTAGCATGTTTCCAAGCTTTTCTGTGTGTTCAAAGCCATGTTTTTAAAAATATGCGTTTCTCGGCGAAAAAAGCGCATTTTCGCAAATGCTGTCGGGAAGGGTGCAAAGAGTGGGCTTTTGCTGGGATTAAGTTACAATTGGACCAAATATATTTTTCTAAATCGAATCAGCATGTTTCCAAGCTTTTCTGTGTGTTCCAAGCCATGTTTTTAAAAATATGCGTTTCTCGGCGAGAAAAGCGCATTTTCGCAAATGCTGTCAGGGAGGGTTCAAAGAGTGGGCTTTTGCTGGGATTAAGTTACAATTGTAAAAATAATATTTTTCCAAGTCGAATTAGCATGTTTCCAAGCTTTTCTGTGTGTTCCAAGCCATGTTTTTAAAAATATGCGTTTCTCGTCGAAAAAAGCGCATTTTCGCAAATGCTGTCGGGAAGGGTGCAAAGAGTGGGCTTTTGCTGGGATTAAGTTACAATTGGACCAAATATATTTTTCTAAATCGAATCAGCATGTTTCCAAGCTTTTCTGTGTGTTCCAAGCCATGTTTTTAAAAATATGCGTTTCTCGGCGAGAAAAGCGCATTTTCGCAAATGCTGTCGGGAAGGGTGCAAAGAGTGGGCTTTTGCTGGGATTAAGTTACAATTGGACCAAATATATTTTTCCAAGTCGAATCAGCATGTTTCCAAGCTTTTCTGTGTGTTCCAAGCCATGTTTTTAAAAATATGCGTTTCTCGGCGAGAAAAGCGCATTTTCGCAAATGCTGTCGGGGAGGGTTCAAAGAGTGGGCTTTTGCTGGGATTAAGGTAAAATTTGAATAAATATATTTTTCCAAGTCGAATTAGCATGTTTCCAAGCTTTTCTGTGTGTTCCAAGCCATGTTTTTAAAAATATGCGTTTCTCGGCGAAAAAAGCGCATTTTCGCAAATGCTGTCGGGAAGGGTGCAAAGAGTGGGCTTTTGCTGGGATTAAGTTACAATTGGACCAAATATATTTTTCTAAATCGAATCAGCATGTTTCAAAGCTTTTCTGTGTGTTCCAAGCCATGTTTGCAAAAATATGCGTTTCTCGGCGAGAAAAGCGCATTTTCGCAAATGCTGTCGGGAAGGGTGCAAAGAGTGTGCTTTTGCTGGGATTAAGTTACAATTGGACCAAATATATTTTTCCAAGTCGAATCAGCATGTTTCCAAGCTTTTCTGTGTGTTCCAAGCCATGTTTTTAAAAATATGCGTTTCTCGGCGAGAAAAGCGCATTTTCGCAAATGCTGTCGGGGAGGGTTCAAAGAGTGGGCTTTTGCTGGGATTAAGTTACAATTGGACCAAATATATTTTTCCAAGTCGAATCAGCATGTTTCCAAGCTTTTCTGTGTGTTCCAAGCCATGTTTTTAAAAATATGCGTTTCTCGGCGAAAAATGCGCATTTTCGCAAATGCTGTCGGGAAGGGTGCAAAGAGTGGGCTTTTGCTGGGATTAAGTTACAATTGGACCAAATATATTTTTCCAAGTCGAATCAGCATGTTTCCAAGCTTTTCTGTGTGTTCAAAGCCATGTTTTTAAAAATATGCGTTTCTCGGCGAAAAAAGCGCATTTTCGCAAATGCTGTCGGGAAGGGTGCAAAGAGTGGGCTTTTGCTGGGATTAAGTTACAATTGGACCAAATATATTTTTCTAAATCGAATCAGCATGTTTCCAAGCTTTTCTGTGTGTTCCAAGCCATGTTTTTAAAAATATGCGTTTCTCGGCGAGAAAAGCGCATTTTCGCAAATGCTGTCGGGGAGTGTTCAAAGAGTGGGCTTTTGCTGGAATAAAGGTAAAATTTGAATAAATATATTTTTCCAAGTCGAATTAGCATGTTTCCAAGCTTTTCTGTGTGTTCCAAGCCATGTTTTTAAAAATATGCGTTTCTCGGCGAAAAAAGCGCATTTTCGCAAATGCTGTCGGGGAGGGTTCAAAGAGTGGGCTTTTGCTGGGATAAAGTTAAAATTTGAATAAATATATTTTTCCAAGTCGAATCAGCATGTTTCCAAGCTTTTCTGTGTGTTCCAAGCCATGTTTTTAAAAATATGCGTTTCTCGGCGAAAAAAGCGCATTTTCGCAAATGCTGTCGGGAAGGGTGCAAAGAGTGGGCTTTTGCTGGGATTAAGTTACAATTGGACCAAATATATTTTTCTAAATCGAATCAGCATGTTTCCAAGCTTTTCTGTGTGTTCCAAGCCATGTTTGCAAAAATATGCGTTTCTCGGCGAGAAAAGCGCATTTTCGCAAATGCTGTCGGGAAGGGTGCAAAGAGTGGGCTTTTGCTGGGATTAAGTTACAATTGGACCAAATATATTTTTCCAAGTCGAATCAGCATGTTTCCAAGCTTTTCTGTGTGTTCCAAGCCATGTTTTTAAAAATATGCGTTTCTCGGCGAGAAAAGCGCATTTTCGCAAATGCTGTCGGGGAGTGTTCAAAGAGTGGGCTTTTGCTGGAATAAAGGTAAAATTTGAATAAATATATTTTTCCAAGTCGAATTAGCATGTTTCCAAGCTTTTCTGTGTGTTCAAAGCCATGTTTTTAAAAATATGCGTTTCTCGGCGAAAAAAGCGCATTTTCGCAAATGCTGTCGGGAAGGGTGCAAAGAGTGGGCTTTTGCTGGGATTAAGTTACAATTGGACCAAATATATTTTTCTAAATCGAATCAGCATGTTTCCAAGCTTTTCTGTGTGTTCCAAGCCATGTTTTTAAAAATATGCGTTTCTCGGCGAGAAAAGCGCATTTTCGCAAATGCTGTCGGGGAGTGTTCAAAGAGTGGGCTTTTGCTGGGATTAAGTTAAAATTGGAATAAATATATTTTTCCAAGTCGAATTAGCATGTTTCCAAGCTTTTCTGTGTGTTCCAAGCCATGTTTTTAAAAATATGCGTTTCTCGGCGAAAAAAGCGCATTTTCGCAAATGCTGTCGGGAAGGGTGCAAAGAGTGGGCTTTTGCTGGGATTAAGTTACAATTGGACCAAATATATTTTTCTAAATCGAATCAGCATGTTTCCAAGCTTTTCTGTGTGTTCCAAGCCATGTTTTTAAAAATATGCGTTTCTCGGCGAGAAAAGCGCATTTTCGCAAATGCTGTCGGGAAGGGTGCAAAGAGTGGGCTTTTGCTGGGATTAAGTTACAATTGGACCAAATATATTTTTCCAAGTCGAATCAGCATGTTTCCAAGCTTTTCTGTGTGTTCCAAGCCATGTTTTTAAAAATATGCGTTTCTCGGCGAAAAAAGCGCATTTTCGCAAATGCTGTCGGGAAGGGTTCAAAGAGTGGGCTTTTGCTGGGATTAAGTTACAATTGGACCAAATATATTTTTCTAAGTCGAATCAGCATGTTTCCAAGCTTTTCTGTGTGTTCCAAGCCATGTTTTTAAAAATATGCGTTTCTCGGCGAAAAAAAGCGCATTTTCGCAAATGCTGTCGGGAAGGGTGCAAAGAGTGGGCTTTTGCTGGGATTAAGTTACAATTGGACCAAATATATTTTTCTAAGTCGAATCAGCATGTTTCCAAGCTTTTCTGTGTGTTCCAAGCCATGTTTTTAAAAATATGCGTTTCTCGGCGAGAAAAGCGCATTTTCGCAAATGCTGTCGGGAAGGGTGCAAAGAGTGGGCTTTTGCTGGGATTAAGTTACAATTGGACCAAATATATTTTTCCAAGTCGAATCAGCATGTTTCCAAGCTTTTCTGTGTGTTCCAAGCCATGTTTTTAAAAATATGCGTTTCACGGCGAGAAAAGCGCATTTTCGCAAATGCTGTCGGGGAGGGTTCAAAGAGTGGGCTTTTGCTGGGATTAAGTTACAATTGGACCAAATATATTTTTCTAAATCGAATCAGCATGTTTCCAAGCTTTTCTGTGTGTTCCAAGCCATGTTTTTAAAAATATGCGTTTCTCGGCGAGAAAAGCGCATTTTCGCAAATGCTGTCGGGAAGGGTGCAAAGAGTGGGCTTTTGCTTGGATTAAGTTACAATTGGACCAAATATATTTTTCCAAGTCGAAGTAGCATGTTTCCAAGCTTTTCTGTGTGTTCAAAGCCATGTTTTTAAAAATATGCGTTTCTCGGCGAAAAAAGCGCATTTTCGCAAATGCTGTCGGGGAGGGTTCAAAGAGTGGGCTTTTGCTGGGATTAAGTTACAATTGGACCAAATATATTTTTCTAAATCGAATCAGCATGTTTCCAAGCTTTTCTGTGTGTTCCAAGCCATGTTTTTAAAAATATGCGTTTCTCGGCGAGAAAAGCGCATTTTCGCAAATGCTGTCGGGAAGGGTGCAAAGAGTGGGCTTTTGCTGGGATTAAGTTACAATTGGACCAAATATATTTTTCCAAGTCGAATCAGCATGTTTCCAAGCATTTCTGTGTGTTCCAAGCCATGTTTTTAAAAATATGCGTTTCTCGGCGAGAAAAGCGCATTTTCGCAAATGCTGTCGGGAAGGGTGCAAAGAGTGGGCTTTTGCTGGGATTAAGTTACAATTGGACCAAATATATTTTTCCAAGTCGAATCAGCATGTTTCCAAGCTTTTCTGTGTGTTCCAAGCCATGTTTTTAAAAATATGCGTTTCTCGGCGAGAAAAGCGCATTTTCGCAAATGCTGTCGGGAAGGGTGCAAAGAGTGGGCTTTTGCTGGAATAAAGGTAAAATTTGAATAAATATATTTTTCCAAGTCGAATTAGCATGTTTCCAAGCTTTTCTGTGTGTTCCAAGCCATGTTTTTAAAAATATGCGTTTCTCGGCGAAAAAAGCGCATTTTCGCAAATGCTGTCGGGAAGGGTGCAAAGAGTGGGCTTTTGCTGGGATTAAGTTACAATTGGACCAAATATATTTTTCTAAATCGAATCAGCATGTTTCCAAGCTTTTCTGTGTGTTCCAAGCCATGTTTTTAAAAATATGCGTTTCTCGGCGATAAAAGCGCATTTTCGCAAATGCTGTCGGGGAGGGTTCAAAGAGTGGGCTTTTGCTGGGATTAAGTTACAATTGGACCAAATATATTTTTCCAAGTCGAATCAGCATGTTTCCAAGCTTTTCTGTGTGTTCCAAGCCATGTTTTTAAAAATATGCGTTTCTCGGCGAAAAAAGCGCATTTTCGCAAATGCTGTCGGGAAGGGTGCAAAGAGTGGGCTTTTGCTGGGATTAAGTTACAATTGGACCAAATATATTTTTCTAAATCGAATCAGCATGTTTCCAAGCTTTTCTGTGTGTTCCAAGCCATGTTTTTAAAAATATGCGTTTCTCGGCGAGAAAAGCGCATTTTCGCAAATGCTGTCGGGGAGGGTGCAAAGAGTGGGCTTTTGCTGGGATTAAGTTACAATTGGACCAAATATATTTTTCTAAGTCGAATCAGCATGTTTCCAAGCTTTTCTGTGTGTTCAAAGCCATGTTTTTAAAAATATGCGTTTCTCGCCGAAAAAAGCGCATTTTCGCAAATGCTGTCGGGAAGGGTGCAAAGAGTGGGCTTTTGCTGGGATTAAGTTACAATTGGACCAAATATATTTTTCTAAATCGAATCAGCATGTTTCCAAGCTTTTCTGTGTGTTCCAAGCCATGTTTGCAAAAATATGCGTTTCTCGGCGAGAAAAGCGCATTTTCGCAAATGCTGTCGGGAAGGGTGCAAAGAGTGGGCTTTTGCTGGGATTAAGTTACAATTGGACCAAATATATTTTTCCAAGTCGAATCAGCATGTTTCCAAGCTTTTCTGTGTGTTCCAAGCCATGTTTTTAAAAATATGCGTTTCTCGGCGAGAAAAGCGCATTTTCGCAAATGCTGTCGGGAAGGGTGCAAAGAGTGGGCTTTTGCTGGAATAAAGGTAAAATTTGAATAAATATATTTTTCCAAGTCGAATTAGCATGTTTCCAAGCTTTTCTGTGTGTTCCAAGCCATGTTTTTAAAAATATGCGTTTCTCGGCGAAAAAAGCGCATTTTCGCAAATGCTGTCAGGGAGGGTGCAAAGAGTGGGCTTTTGCTGGGATTAAGTTACAATTGGACCAAATATATTTTTCTAAATCGAATCAGCATGTTTCCAAGCTTTTCTGTGTGTTCCAAGCCATGTTTGCAAAAATATGCGTTTCTCGGCGAGAAAAGCGCATTTTCGCAAATGCTGTCGGGAAGGGTGCAAAGAGTGTTCTTTTGCTGGGATTAAGTTACAATTGGACCAAATATATTTTTCCAAGTCGAATTAGCATGTTTCCAAGCTTTTCTGTGTGTTCAAAGCCATGTTTTTAAAAATATGCGTTTCTCGGCGAGAAAAGCGCATTTTCGCAAATGCTGTCGGGGAGGGTTCAAAGAGTGGGCTTTTGCTGGGATTAAGTTACAATTGGACCAAATATATTTTTCTAAATCGAATCAGCATGTTTCCAAGCTTTTCTGTGTGTTCCAAGCCATGTTTTTAAAAATATGCGTTTCTCGGCGAGAAAAGCGCATTTTCGCAAATGCTGTCGGGAAGGGTGCAAAGAGTGGGCTTTTGCTGGGATTAAGTTACAATTGGACCAAATATATTTTTCCAAGTCGAATCAGCATGTTTCCAAGCTTTTCTGTGTGTTCAAAGCCATGTTTTTAAAAATATGCGTTTCTCGGCGAGAAAGCGCATTTTCGCAAATGCTGTCGGGAAGGGTGCAAAGAGTGGGCTTTTGCTGGGATTAAGTTACAATTGGACCAAATATATTTTTCTAAATCGAATCAGCATGTTTCCAAGCTTTTCTGTGTGTTCCAAGCCATGTTTTTAAAAATATGCGTTTCTCGGCGAGAAAAGCGCATTTTCGCAAATGCTGTCGGGGAGGGTTCAAAGAGTGGGCTTTTGCTGGGATTAAGTTACAATTGGAATAAATATATTTTTCCAAGTCGAATCAGCATGTTTCCAAGCTTTTCTGTGTGTTCCAAGCCATGTTTTTAAAAATATGCGTTTCTCGGCGAAAAAAGCGCATTTTCGCAAATGCTGTCGGGAAGGGTGCAAAGAGTGGGCTTTTGCTGGGATTAAGTTACAATTGGACCAAATATATTTTTCTAAGTCGAATCAGCATGTTTCCAAGCTTTTCTGTGTGTTCCAAGCCATGTTTTTAAAAATATGCGTTTCTCGGCGAGAAAAGCGCATTTTCGCAAATGCTGTCGGGGAGGGTTCAAAGAGTGGGCTTTTGCTGGGATTAAGTTACAATTGGACCAAATATATTTTTCCAAGTCGAATCAGCATGTTTCCAAGCTTTTCTGTGTGTTCCAAGCCATGTTTTTAAAAATATGCGTTTCTCGGCGAAAAAAGCGCATTTTCGCAAATGCTGTCGGGAAGGGTGCAAAGAGTGGGCTTTTGCTGGGATTAAGTTACAATTGGACCAAATATATTTTTCCAAGTCGAATCAGCATGTTTCCAAGCTTTTCTGTGTGTTCCAAGCCATGTTTTTAAAAATATGCGTTTCTCGGCGATAAAAGCGCATTTTCGCAAATGCTGTCGGGGAGGGTTCAAAGAGTGGGCTTTTGCTGGGATTAAGTTACAATTGGACCAAATATATTTTTCTAAGTCGAATCAGCATGTTTCCAAGCTTTTCTGTGTGTTCCAAGCCATGTTTTTAAAAATATGCGTTTCTCGGCGAGAAAAGCGCATTTTCGCAAATGCTGTCGGGAAGGGTTCAAAGAGTGGGCTTTTGCTGGGATTAAGTTACAATTGGACCAAATATATTTTTCCAAGTCGAATCAGCATGTTTCCAAGCTTTTCTGTGTGTTCCAAGCCATGTTTTTAAAAATATGCGTTTCTCGGCGAGAAAAGCGCATTTTCGCAAATGCTGTCGGGAAGGGTGCAAAGAGTGGGCTTTTGCTGGGATTAAGTTACAATTGGACCAAATATATTTTTCTAAGTCGAATCAGCATGTTTCCAAGCTTTTCTGTGTGTTCCAAGCCATGTTTTTAAAAATATGCGTTTCTCGGCGAGAAAAGCGCATTTTCGCAAATGCTGTCGGGGAGGGTGCAAAGAGTGGGCTTTTGCTGGGATTAAGTTACAATTGGACCAAATATATTTTTCCAAGTCGAATCAGCATGGTTCCAAGCTTTTCTGTGTGTTCCAAGCCATGTTTTTAAAATAAATTGGACCAAATATATTTTTCTAAATCGAATCAGCATGTTTCCAAGCTTTTCTGTGTGTTCCAAGCCATGTTTTTAAAAATATGCGTTTCTCGGCGAGAAAAGCGCATTTTCGCAAATGCTGTCGGGAAGGGTTCAAAGAGTGGGCTTTTGCTGGGATTAAGTTACAATTGGACCAAATATATTTTTCCAAGTCGAATTAGCATGTTTCCAAGCTTTTCTGTGTGTTCCAAGCCATGTTTTTAAAAATATGCGTTTCTCGGCGAGAAAAGCGCATTTTCGCAAATGCTGTCGGGAAGGGTTCAAAGAGTGGGCTTTTGCTGGGATTAAGTTACAATTGGACCAAATATATTTTTTAAAGTGTGTTCCAAGCCATGTTTTTAGCAATGTTTCCAAGCTTTTCTGCTGTCGGGGAGGGTTCTGGGATTAAGCAATTGGACCTAATATATTTTTCCAAGTCGAATCAGCATGTTTCCAAGCTTTTCTGTGTGTTCAAAGCCATGTTTTTAAAAATATGCGTTTCTCGTGAAAAAAGCGCATTTTCGCAAATGCTGTCGGGAAGGGTGCAAAGAGTGGGCTTTTGCTGGGATTAAGTTACAATTGGACCAAATATATTTTTCTAAATCGAATCAGCATGTTTCCAAGCTTTTCTGTGTGTTCCAAGCCATGTTTTTTATGCTTTCTCGGTAATATGCGTTTCTCGCTGTCGGGGAAAAGCTGCATTTTCGCAAATGTTGTCGGGAAGGGTGCAAAGAGTGGGCTTTTGCTGGGATTAAGTTACAATTGGACCAAATATCTTTTTCTACGTCGAATTAGCATGTTTCCAACCTTTTCTGTGCGTTCCAAGCCATGTTTTTAAAATATGCGTTTCTCGGCGAGAAAAGCGCATTTTCGCAAATGCTGTCGGGAGGGTTCAAAGAGTGGGCTTTTGCTGGGATTAAGGTAAATTGGACCAAATATATTTTTCCAAGTCGAATCAGCATGTTTCAAGCTTTTCTGTGTTTTTTTTAAAAATATGCGTTTCTCGGAACACACAAGAAAAAGCTAGGGTGCAATGCTGATTCGACTAGAAAATATACTTTTTGATTCAAAAGTTACAATCCAGCAAAAACCCGCTGAGCCAGTCCCGACAGCATTTCTTGAAAATGCGCTTTTCTGGGCTGAAAGCCATGTTTTTAAAAACATGGTTTTGAACGCACAGAAAACTTGGAAAATTTGATTCAACTTAGAAAATGGCATTTGGGATAATTATGGCTTAATCAAGCACCCTCCCGGACTATTCTAATTTGAAATGCGCTTTTTAACCCGGCTTTTTACAGGCGTGAATCACAGAAAGCCATGCTATATTTAGAAAATATATTTGTCAATTTTGACTCGGCCCAGCAAAGCGCGCCCTCCCGACAGCATTTCGCGAGAAAATGCGCTTTTTCGCCCGGCAGCTTTGGGTTTTTAAAAACATGGCTGTACAGAAAGCTAGTAGGACGGAAAAATATATTTTTCAAAATTTTACCTTTATTTCAGCAAAAGCCCACTCTGAACACTCCCCGGTTTTCGGCATTTGCTTGAAAAAATCTTTTCTCGCCCGGCGCATATTTTAAAAGAGGCACTGTCGGCTGAACACTAGAAAGCTGAAGTATGCTGATTCGACTTGAAGAAATATATTTAGTCAATTGTAATAATCAGCATGCAAAAAGCACTCTTTCTTGAAAATGTTCCAGCATTTAAAAAATAAGCCTCTTTGGCGACTTAGAAAACATTTTTAAATCAGACTAGGCCCTAAGCAAAGCTGGGTAAGTTACAATTCGACTAAGAAAAAATATATTTGGTCCAATTGTAACCCAATCTTAGCAAAAAAGCTCTTGCCCTTCCCGACAACATTTCTTGAAAATACTTTTTCGGCGAGAAAACATAAGCTATAAATTGCAGGCGTAAACTGGGGCACAAGAAAGCTGGAAGCTTTTCGACTAGTTAAAATTGGAAAATATTTTCTAAGTGGATTCCAACTTGTCAAGACAACATGTCTTGAACCCTCCCCACAGCAATATTTCTCGAAAATCTTTCGCTTTTCTCGCCCGGCATATTTAAAACATGGTTTTAACAGTTTACAGAAAAGCTGAACATGCTGATTCGGCCGAAAAATATATTTGTTCCAATTGTAATCCCAGCAAAAGCCCACTCTTTGCACCCTTCCGAAGCATTTCGCGAAGAAAATCGCTTTTTCTTACCCGAGATAGCGCATATTTTTAAAAACGTGATGCTTTTTACGCTAGAAAAGCTGAACATGTTGACGAAAAATATTTGGTCAATTTAACAATGAAGTAAGCCATGCAGTTTTAGCGAAAATAAAGCTTTTTTAAGCCCCCGAAAACATATTTTTCTAAGCATGGCAATTATTTGAACACAGAAAGCTTGCTATGCCGTTAATTGCGACTTGGCAAAAAATATCCATTTGTTACACAAATTTACGAGCGAAAAGCCCACTCTTTACAGCATTTCGTCGAAATGCGCTTTTCTGCCGAGCATATTTAAACATGTGAACTCGCAGAAAGCTGAATGCTGATTGAAAGAAAATTATTTGGTGTAATCAACAAAAAGCTCTTCTCCCCGGCGCATCTTGAAAAATGCGCTTTTTCCAACACGTATTTTAAGCATGGCTAATTTACACACAGAAAGCTGGGAATATGCGATTGAACTTAGAAAAGATATATTTGAGTCCCATTTTAAAACCCAATCAGCAACCTTTGCACCCTCCGACTCAAAGATTTGAAAATCGCCTTTTGTTTAGGGAAATAGTTTTAAAATGGCCTAGACGCAGAAAAACGGAAAACATGCTGATTAAAAATATATTTAGTCAATTGTAATAATCCCAGCAAGAAGACTCTTTGCCCTCCGACAGCATTTCTTGAAAATGCGCTTTCGCCCGGCGCATATTTTTGGCATGAAGCTACACGCAGAAAAAGCTGGGCTATGCTGGTGACTTAAGAAAAATATACATTTGTTATCCCAATCAGCAAAATATGAACCTCCCGGCAAGGATTTCTTGAAAATGCTTTTTCGCCGGCTGTATTTTAAAAATGGCCATAGTGAACACACAACAATGCCCCAGTATTTCGACTAGAAAAAATAGCGCAATTGTAACAATCAACAAAAAATCTGCACCCTGCGACCCCGGCATTCTTGAAATAAAGCGCTTTTGCCGCGGAACCCTTAAGTTAAAGGCAGACATGGCCTGAACTCACAGAAAAAGCTGGAGTATGCTGATTCGACGGAAAAATATATTTGTCAATTTTGCCCTGTAATCAAGCAAGCCGCACTGGACATTTCCGACCCTCTACCGGCGAGCTAGCTGTGAAACCATATTTTTAAAAGTGGCTGCAGGAAGAAAGCAGTGATGCTGATTCGATTTGGAAAAAATTTATTTGATCAATTTTGACCCATATGTTTCAGCAAAGCTCTTTCGACATTTCACAGAAAGGTTCGCCGAGCGCATGTTTTTAAAGAA